>CANSNZ010001475.1:0-149171 GCA_947646795.1 Beta lomatogona
TGATGGCGTGGCCTCTTCATTACTTCTTGTCAAGGACTACAAGTTCATTAGTTTGGTTGGAGAAACCATTCATTCTATCTTTCAAGGTCCGGTTTTTACTAGCATTGATTCTTCCTTAGAGTCCTTTGTTAGTATGGTTTCTTAGTCCTTTAATTTCTTTCTTGTTCTTAGGGGATTGAATAAGTTAGAGTAGTTTTTGTTTTCAATTAAATCCGGATTGTATAATTAATTGATGTAATTAGTTAGTTATGTAAATCATTCGAATAGGATGTAATAGTGGTGTAAGTGACTACAAACATGGAGAGTACATGGAGGACGTGGCCTTGAAACATGCAAATGGAGGTTGAAGACTTTGAACCACTTAGTGTGGACGTGAGAAGTGGCAGCCAAGCATCCTCAACAAACTCCCTTGAGTGTAGGAGAGTGGACATACATCACGGGGCTTCTAACTAACTTTCAAAAGGCGTGCAAACATGCTGAAGTTAGGCGCCTTATTTGTAGGAGTTAGTTGCTAGGATTTTCAAGCTTTCCAGTAGTTAGTTAGTGCCGGTTATTAGTGCGGTTAGTGGCCCTAATTTCGTGGTTTATTTCTTTAATTTTAATTATCAAAAACTTCGGTTGTAATACTTAGGTTGTACTATAAAAGCAATTGAGATCAATGAGAACAACTAGAGAATTTTATGACTGAAAAACCGTGAGTTTCACACTCGTCTTCATTTTGTTTCTTGGATTGGAAACACTTGAATTCGCCTATGCTAGCTTAACTTAGCACGTTAAGTGGTGATCTTAGGACCTTTAGATAATTCAAAGTGGTGTGCCTTATCTTTGAGTTAGCTAGAGTTGCTCAAGTTTTGGTTTTAATTCATTGAAGCCGGAACTTGTCCTATCATTTCGATTGTGTAAACTTGTATGTGTCGTTTGTTAACCACCCATACAACATCTTGGTATCGAGCTACAGTAATTCCTAACCTAAATTCATCCCAAACATACGCCCAAACACAACCAAACACCCACCACCACCCATGGCTGCATCCAATGATCCCCGGAGGAGTGGAGAGAATTCCTCAAAGCCCTAGAGGAAGAAAAGAGAGAGTCTAATGCTGGAATGGAGTTGTTGCAAGACCAAGTTAGACAACTCTCATTGAGATTAAGAATCAATCGAGGAGATCAAGATAGAGATCACTCGGATGATGACAAGCGAACATACCTTGTTCAATGTTGAACAACGAAATGTCGTTCCAAGAGGAGTCACCCATCATGGACACTCTAATGATATCAAGGTTGATATCCCCGACTATGATGGTAGACTTGATGCTGATGGTTTCATTGAATGGCTAAGAACCGTGGAACGAGTTTTTGATTACAAGCAAGTTCCCGAAGAAAAGAGGGTTAAACTTGTTGCATTGTAACTACGCAAGTACGCCTCTACTTGGTGGGCTAGTGTATGCACCAAGAGAGAAAGAATGGGCAAGGAGAAGGTGAGAACGTGGGAGAAAATGAGGGAACTCCTCAAGCAAAAATTTCTTCCTACATACTATGTCCAAGAGAACTTTGCTAAGTTCCACCATTTACAACAAGGAACATCGAGTGTAGAAGACTATGCTCGAGAATTTGAAGCCTATTTGATGAAGTGTGATGTGAGGGAGGATGAACCACAAACATTGGTTCGTTTCCTTGGAGGATTGGAGCCTCAAATAGCCAATGTAGTGGAGCTTCACACCTACACTACATTAGAGGAGTTAGTCTTATTAGCCCACAAGGTGGAACGTCAACAAAAGACTAAAGGGAAAGGTAAATGGGATGCCTCACGCACCTTTACCAAAACCACACCATATACTAAGCCAACCCCTACTACTCAAAAGCCTAACCAACCTACCACCTATACTCCTAAACCAAACACAAAACCCGACACTATTCCTTCCTTAGGCAAGGCACCAAGGAGATGTTATAGGTGCCAAGGACTAGGACACATTGCAACTGAGTGTCCTAACAAAAAGGTGATCAGCCTTGCGGAATATGAAGCCTTGGAGGATGTATTTGCCGATCAAGAAGAGGAGGAGGAGTCCGGAGAGGATTATGAAGAAGGCCGAATTGTTGGACCAGATGAAGGGGAATGCTTGGTGGTGAGACGCAATCTTAGTAGTCTACCTATCCAAGAGGACCAACTACAAAGAGAAGCTATCTTCCACACTCGATGCACCATTGGAGGAAAGGTATGTTCATTGATTATAGATGGTGGAAGTTGTACCAATGTTGCCTCTCAAACTCTTGTAACTAAACTGAATTTAACAACCAACCCTCATCCCTCACCTTATATAATTCAATGGCTTAATCAAGGAAAAGGATTACATGTAACTTCACGTGTCTTACTTTCCTCTAGTATTGGTCGAACCTATGAAGAAGAGTTGTGGTGTGATGTAATTCCCATGGACGCTTGTCATGTGCTCCTTGGGCAGCCATGGATGTTTGATAGAAGAGTGAATCATGATGGCTATAAAAACACTTATTCCTTCACAAAAAATCACAAAAGAATCACCCTTACCCCTCTCATTCCCAAACTACCCGACAAACAAAGCCACCAAAACAAAAAAACCTTATCCCTCACTACCTTGATGAAATCTGACCATCAAGAATATAACTCGTTCAAGGAGTTGATTTTGAGTGGCCTCGACGAAATACCAACACCACAAGAACCAATACACCCTTTGCTCATTCCTTTACTTGATCAATATGTTCACGTTTTTCCACCACAAATACCCCCTGGCCTACCCCCCAAAACGTGACATACAACATAAAATCGACCTTATCCCCGGTGCTAGCCTTCCCAACAAACCAGCCTATAGGACCAACCCTAAGGAAACCGAGGAGATTAGGAGGCAAGTGGAGGAGTTGTTGTCTAAAGGAATGATTCGAGAGTCATTAAGTCCTTGTGCTGTGCCTACCTTACTTGTACCAAAGAAGAATGGAGAATGGCGCATGTGTGTTGATAGTAGGGCCATCAATAAAATCACCATTAAGTATCGTTTTCCTATTCCTAGGTTAAATGATCTATTGGATGATTTACATGGTGCTAAGGTCTTCTCTAAAATAGACCTAAGGAGTGGGTATCATCAAATCCGAATACATGAAGGGAGATGAGTGGAAAACAGCCTTCAAGACAAAGGAGGGTTTGTATGAATGGCTAGTGATGCCCTTTGGCTTGTCGAATGCTCCAAGCACTTTCATGCGGCTTATGAATCAAACTTTGAAGCCATTTTTGGGTAGATTCGTGGTAGTCTACTTTGATGATATTTTTGGTTTATAGCCAAACCGAGATGGAACATGTGGGGCACTTGCAACAAGTGTTCGAAGTGCTTGAAGGAGAAAAACTCTATGGAAACTTGGAGAAATGCCACTTCTTTTCTAATCAAGTAACTTTTCTTGGTTTTCTAGTCTCTCATGCAGGTATTGAAGTAGATGAAAAGAAGGTCCAAGCCATCCAAGATTGGGCGGTTCCTAGCTCCATCTATCAAGTTAGGAGCTTCCATGGATTAGCTTCCTTCTATAGGACGTTTGTTCGAGACTTTAGCTCTCTCATGGCACCAATCACCGAGCTCACCAAGTTGAAACAATTTCAATGGAATGATCAAGCCCAAGCTGCTTTTGAAGAAGTTAGGAGGAGGCTCACTACGGCTCCCGTCCTTGCCCTTCCAAATTTCGAAGATGTCTTTGAATTGGAGTGTGATGCATCCGGAGTAGGTATTGGGGCAGTTCTCTCTCAAAATGGACGTCCAATAGCCTATTTTAGTGAGAAGCTCAACGAGGCAAAACGCAAATATTCCACCTATGACAAGGAATTCTATGCCCTTGTGAGATCTCTTGAACATTGGCGCCATTACTTGATAGCCAAGGAGTTTATTCTCCATTCGACCATGAGGCTCTCAAGTACCTTCAAAGCCAACAAAAGCTTCAACCTAGACATGCTAAATGGGTCGAGACTATTCAAGCTTTCCATTTTGTAATCAAATACAAATCCGGGAAGATGAATAAGGGAGCCGATGCTTTATCAAGGAAGTATGCATTGCTAGGATCCATGAAAGGTCGAGTCATTGGCCTCGAGGTGTTGAAGGAAGATTACAAAGATGATCCCGATTTTGGTGACTTATGGGAGAAATGTCAAATTCATGCTCAAGGAGACTATCACATCTTTGATGGTTTTCTTTTCAAGAAGAACCGGTTGTGTGTGCCAAAGCATAGTGTTCGAGAAACTCTAATCAAGGAGTTCCATGAAGGGGGCTTAGCGGGGCATTTCGGCATTGAGAAGACTACAACAATGGTGAGTGATTATTTTTATTGGCCCAAGCTAATGCGAGATGTTGAGTATATCTTTCGAAGGTGTTTAGTGTGTCAAAGAGCTAAGGGTCATTCTCTACCCCAAGGCCTTTACATGCCATTACCAACTCCTCGAAGCACCTTGGGAAGACATAAGCCTCGACTTCATTACGGGGCTGCTAAGAACTCAACACCACAAGGATGCTATCATGGTGGTAGTTGATAGATTCTCAAAGATGGCTCACTTCATTTGATATGAATTTCAAGGTCCGAAAATTCACAAACTTTAACCTAGTTTTAAGTGACGTCTTTTTATGTTTTTTATAATGAATGAATGCTGAAAATAAGAAATAAAAACAAGGATAGTACTCTTGATTCTCGCAGAATAAGAGGGTCTCTTCCTAATCGCAATTAGAAGATCAATACAAGTCGCAACAAGTATTGTTTTGGTTAACAACCGAAATAAGCAACGCTCACAATTCTCAAAATCGGTCTACTCCTTTTTATTAATGGACTAGGCGCCTATTTATAAGGAGGGCAGCAAGTAATCCTTGCCCTCCAAGGCATTACAACTCACGGCTAGCTTGAAGTAAATAAGGAAAGTGCTTTCCTAAATTAAACCCTAGAATCTAGCTCGACTTAAGGAAACTCAAGCATAAGGAAAGATAATCAAGACTTTCCTAAAAACACTAGGACCACACGCCTACCCTTGGACTATTACAAGTCATCGGATTTTCGGCCACCTTATTACAATCGACTAAAAATAAAAACAACTTAATCAACTAATTTAACTAACAAACATAATAAAAGACATATTTTTAGTTACATGTAAAACCTTCACTTTAAGAGTAAAGTAAAACCATGCAACAATTCTAACAAAGCAAATAAAGATAGTTGGTGAAGCAATCCATGCACGTATCTTGCATCATTCTCCCCCTCTTGAAATAAAACTTGTCTCAAGTTTTGATGTAACCAAGCAATCATCCACGCACGATAACCATGAACCATAAGAACAAGTACACGGATGAGAAATAGAAGTGGAATCCATGAGGTTTGTGGATGTGTATGACAAATAATGACATCATGACAACAAAATTCAGTAGAGGATGCTTCATAATATAGTACCCTTCAATCCTTTGTAGCTTTCTCCGCACATGGAATAGCAAAGATCGGAACTTTGATGGTTGGACAAGCCAAAGAGTCAAGCTTTAAATCATCTTGAATGTCAAAGGATGGATCTTTGTTATTTGCACAATCCAAAGATTCAGTTTTTAATTCATCTTCAACATGAGAAATTTCAAATATCAAATCTTTATTGTCCAAATTTGAAAAAGATTCAATCTTTTCTTCTTCTTCAACATTAAGAACAAATTCTTGAACCTCTTTCTTGGTTTCATCATCAACAAGAATTAGATCTCTGGAACTTTTCTCTTGTCGTCGTTGAATCAGCCTGTCAATCCCATTGTTTAGCTTGGTAATCTCCTGATTTAGCTTTTCAAAACAAGCTAACACTTGTTTCTCGAAGTCTCTCATTGTTGTTACGCAATACGTCGGATTGTATTGATGACTGTGGATTCGTTATAAATCGGAATTAAACGAAATTTAGACACAACAAACTTCAAGATGTTTACTATCCCCACACAAAATTTCAGCTCAATCTAAGCTAGCACGCGCCTTCACGAGCCTCTACAACCTTACTGCTTTGATACCAACTGATATGAATTTCAAGGTCCGAAAATTCACAAACTTTAACCTAGTTTTAAGTGACGTCTTTTTATGTTTTTTATAATGAATGAATGCTGAAAATAAGAAATAAAAACAAGGATAGTACTCTTGATTCTCGCAGGAATAAGAGGGTCTCTTCCTAATCGCAATTAGAAGATGAATACAAGTCGCAACAAGTATTGTTTTGGTTAACAACCGAAATAAGCAACGCTCACAATTCTCAAAATCAGTCTACTCCTTTTTATTAATGGACTAGGCGCCTATTTATAAGGAGGGCAGCAAGTAATCCTTGCCCTCCAAGGCATTACAACTCACGGCTAGCTTTAAGTAAATAAGGAAAGTGCTTTCCTAAATTAAACCATAGAATCTAGCTCAACTTAAGGAAACTCAAGCATAAGGAAAGATACTCAAGACTTTCCTAAAAACACTAGGACCACACGCCTACCCTTGGACTATTACAAGTCATCAGATTTTCGGCCACCTTATTACAATCGACTAAAACTAAAAACAACTTAATCAACTAATTTAACTAACAAACATAATAAAAGACATATTTTTAGTTACATGTAAAACCTTCACTTTAAGAGTAAAGTAAAACCATGCAACAATTCTAACAAAGCAAATAAAGATAGTTGGTGAAGCAATCCATGCACGTATCTTGCATCATCATTCCAAGCCATACCACTCATGTTGCGGTTCAAACAGCATTGTTGTACTTCAAGGAGGTAGTTCGCCTCCATGGGATCCCTCGAAGCATGGTAAGTGATAGAGATACAAAGTTCTTGAGCCACTTTTGGTTAACTTTGTGGAAGAAAATGGGGACCAAGCTCAAATTCAGTACTTCTAGCCACCCTCAAACGGATGGCCAAACCGAGGTGACTAATCGTACCTTAGGCACTTTGCTTAGGGCATTGGCTACCAAGAGTCCTCGTCAATGGGAAGACATGCTTCCTCATGCTGAGTTTGCATATAACCGAGTTCCTCATAAGGTCACAGGTTTGAGTCCTTTTGAAATTGTCTATGGCATTAACCCTTGCACGCCTCTTGATCTCTCCCCTTTGCCTATTCACAACAAATTCAGTCAAATTGCAAATGAACGAGCCAAGGAAATCAAGAAGCTACATGAATTAGTTCGAGCAAGGATCATTAAAGCCAATGAAACACTCAAGCTTCGAATGGACAAGAAGAAGAAAGATGTGCAATTCAATCAAGGTGATCTAGTGTGGATTCATTTGCGCAAGGAGAGATTTCCTTCAAAGCGACGTTCTAAAATCAGTCCTAGAAGTGATGGTCCATTCAAAGTCCTTGAGAAAGTGAACAATAATGCATACAAGGTTGAACTTCCTGGTGATTATGGAGTCTCTGCAACATTTAATGTAAGTGATCTTAGTCCTTTTTATGAGGATGAAGGTTCTATTCCAAGTTTGAGGTCAAACTTCTCTCAAGAAGAGGAGGATGATGGCGTGGCCTCTTCATTACTTCTTGTCAAGGACTACAAGTTCATTAGTTTGGTTGGAGAAACCATTCATTCTATCTTTCAAGGTCCGGTTTTTACTAGCATTGATTCTTCCTTAGAGTCCTTTGTTAGTATGGTTTCTTAGTCCTTTAATTTCTTTCTTGTTCTTAGGAGATTGAATAAGTTAGAGTAGTTTTTGTTTTCAATTAAATCCGGATTGCATAATTAATTGATGTAATTAGTTAGTTATGTAAATCATTCGAATAGGATGTAATAGTGGTGTAAGTGACTACAAACATGGAGAGTACATGGAGGACGTGGCCTTGAAACATGCAAATGGAGGTTGAAGACTTTGAACCACTTAGTGTGGACGTGAGAAGTGGCAGCCAAGCATCCTCAACAAACTCCCTTGAGTGTAGGAAAGTGGACGTACATCACGGGGATTCTAACCAACTTTCAAAAGGCGTACAAACATGCTGAAGTTAGGCGCCTTATTTGTAGGAGTTAGTTGCTAGGATTTTCAAGCTTTCTAATTGTTAGTTAGTGCCGGTTATTAGTGCTGTTAGTGGCCCTAATTTCGTGGTTTATTTCTTTAATTTTAATTATCAAAAACTTCAATTGTAATACTTAGGTTGTACTATAAAAGCAATTGAGATCAATGAGAACAACTAGAGAATTTTATGACTGAAAAACCGTGAGTTTCACACTTGTCTTCATTTTGTTTCTTGGATTGGAAACACTTGAATTCGCCTATGCTAGCTTAACTTAGCACGTTAAGTGGTGATCTTAGGACCTTTAGATAATTCAAAGTGGTGTGCCTTATCTTTGAGTTAGCTAGAGTTGCTCAAGTTTTGGTTTTAATTCATTGAAGCCGGAACTTGTCCTATCATTTCGAATTGTGTAAACTTGTATGTGTCGTTTGTTAACCACCCATACAACATAGTTGAATTGAACGAAGCAGTTAATCAAATAACTAAATAAAACACTTGAGTAAGTTATTATGTAATTAAATTGAACGAATGAGTTATTCAAATAACTAAATAAAACACTCGAGTAAGTTATTATGTAATTAAATTGAACAAAGGAGTTAATCCATAACTAAATAAAACACTCGAGTAAGTTATAATGTAATTGAATTGAACGAATCAGTTAATCAAATAACTACATAAAACACTTGAGTAAGTTATAATGTAATTGAATTGAACGAAGGAGTTAATCAAATAACTAAATAAAAACTTAAGTAAGTTTTTATATGTAATTGAATTGAACGAAGGAGTTAATAAAATAACTAAATAAAACACTCGAGTAAGTTTTTATGTAATTGAATTGATCGAATGAGTTAATCAAATAACTAAATAAAACACTCGAGTAAGTTATTATGTAATTAAATTGAACGAAGGAGTTAATCAATAACTACATAAAACACTCGAGTAAGTTATAATGTAATTGAATTGAACGAATGAGTTAATCAAATAACTACATAAAACACTTGAGTAAGTTATAATGTAATTGAATTGAACGAAGGAGTTAATCAAATAACAAAATAAAAAACTTAAGTAAGTTTTTATATGTAATTGAATTGAACGAAGGCATTAATCAAATAACTAAATAAAACACATGAGTAAGTTTTTATGTAATTGAATTGAACGAATGAGTTAATCAAATAACTAAATAAAACACTCGAGTAACTTATTATGTAATTGAATTGAACGAAGGAGTTAATCAAATAACTAAATAAAACATTTGAGTAAGTTATATGTAATTGAATTGAACGAATGAGTTAATCAAATAACTAAATAAAACACTCGAGTAAGTTATTATGTAATTTAATTGAACGAAATAGTTAATCAATAACTAAATAAAACACTCGAGTAAGTTATTATGTAATTTAATTGAACGAAATAGTTAATCAATAACTAAATAAAACACTCGAGTAAGTGATACAAGTCAAGGTCAAGGTCAAGCTCCAAATGATCCGATTTGTTTAGTCCTTGAAGTGTTCGGGTTCAATTTAAATTCAAACTCCTCATTTGTGTCATTTCTTTAGTGGGACGATGATTCCATTGATAAAGCTTGAAGGTGACACCATTTCTAGAGTCTTAGTTATTTTAATTAAGTCTTTAATTTTCAGCAAATAAGGTCCGAAAATATCTTGTGATATTTCGACCAAGATAGGCGTGTCATTAGGCGTGTGATTTGCTCCTTGTGCTCCAAGTTTACAAGTTGTCATTGAGTTGTAATACTTTCCTTATTTCTTGGTATCCTTATGTATTTAGGCGTGTGAAGGGGGATTGGAGGCTGATTTGGTTGTTTCCTTATTTACTCCTTTATTCTCTCCTAGAATCAAGGGATTAAGATGTAAGGAATTAAGGAATGTTTCCTTAATTCTTATGGCTGATTTTCGGCCCTTGCTTGGTCCTTGGAGGACAAGTTATTTCTATTATAAATAATAGTTCCATGCTATCATTCAAGGCATGTGAGATTTACCTAAAAACTTTGTTATTGAATTTAATTGTGTGATCAATTACTTTCGACCATTGAGTAAA
The DNA here is from genome assembly GCA_947646795.1 of Beta lomatogona. Taxonomy (NCBI): domain Eukaryota; kingdom Viridiplantae; phylum Streptophyta; class Magnoliopsida; order Caryophyllales; family Amaranthaceae; genus Beta; species Beta lomatogona. Next base: position 10,039 of record CANSNZ010001475.1, read on the forward strand.
TTTTCAGGAGTGATTATTTACTTAGTGTTTAATCAACTTTATTCCAGGAGTGGTGTAAGTGAGATTAAGAGTTAATTGAAATATTCAGGAGTGTTTATTTTAATTATCATATCCGGTGACTTAAGACATAATTTTCGGACTTCACTAATTCTTCAAGTTCGAACCTTTGCTCAGAAGTCTTGGTTGCTCTTTCAACTTGGACGTGCAATCATATCAGTTGGTATCAGATTTTTCCAGGAGGGTGAGGATAGAAGGGATTCTTCTTTCATTGGTAAGTGCTTCTACTTTGTCGATCCTTTGTTAGGGGATTTGTGTGTGGTTGTGGCTTGCTATTTCTTCTGTGACATAGCATCTTAATTGAGTTATAATGTCGGAATTGGCTGAACTAAAAGCTCTTATTGAGAAACTCTTTAACACTCAAAATGAAGAAAAGGAAAAAAGGGAAAGATTAACAGTAGCTCATAACATTCTTGCGGGTAAAGTGAACAATAAAAACGACCCTAATCACGTTGACTATGAATCTGATGTTGAAGAGGTTAAAATTGTTAAACCGACTTATGATAATGATAGGGGGATTAAACTAGATGACTTTACTGGTGATTCTAGTCCTGAAGATTTACTTGAATGGATTCGTCAACTTGAGAAAATTTGTGATAATAAGGGGTTTGATGATGAGAAACGTTTTAAAATTGCCACCACTAGACTAACTAAGTATGCTTGGAATTTGGTTAGAAAGTCTAAAGGCAAAAAGGGCGAGACTTGGGAAACCTAAGCTTAAAAGTTGGACTAAGCTTAAAAGGAAATTGCATGAGAAGATTGTTCCAAGTGATTTTATTCAACGACAATATATGAGAAAAAATTCTTTGTGATACATGTCAAGGTCAAGGTCAAGCTCCAAATGATCCGATTTGTTTAGTCCTTGAAGTGTTCGGGTTCAATTTAAATTCAAACTCCTCATTTGTGTCATTTCTCAAGTGGGACGATGAGTCCATGGATGAAGCATGAAGATGACACCATTTCTAGAGTCTTAGTTATTTTAATTAAGTCTTTAATTTTCAGCAAATAAAGGTCCGAAAATATCTTGTGATATTTCGACCAAGTTTAGGCGTGTGATTTGGTCCTTGTGCTCCAAGTTTGCAAGTTGTCATTGAGTTGTAATACTTTCCTTATTTCTTGGTGTGTTTAGGCGTGTGAAGGGGGATTATGGGCTGATTTGGTTGTTTCCTTATTTACTCCTTTATTCTCTCCTAGATTCAAGGGATTAGGATGTAAGGAATTAAGGAGTGTTTCCTTAATTCTTATGGCTGATTTTCGGCCTTGCTTGGTCCTTGGAGGACAAGTTTACTCTATTATAAATAATAGTTCCATGCTATCATTCAAAGCATGTGAGATTTACCTAAAAACTTTGTTATTGAATTTAATTGTGTGATCAATTACTTTCGGCCATTGAGTAATTTTCAGGAGTGATTATTTACTTAGTGTTTAATCTACTTTATACCAGGAGTGGTGTAAGTGAGATTAAGAGTTAATTAAAATATTCAGGAGTGATTATTTTAATTATCATATCCGGTGACTTAAGACATAAATTTTCGGACTTTATTAATTCTTCAAATTCGAACCTTTGCTCGGATTTCCTTGGTTGCTCTTCAACTTGGACGTGCAATCATATCAGTTGGTATCAGATTTTTCCAGGAGGGTGAGGATAGAAGGGATTCTTCTTTCATTGGTAAGTGCTTCTTCTTTGTCGATCCTTTGTTGGGGATTTGTGTGTGGTTGTGGCTTGCTATTTCTTCTGTGACGTAGCATCTTAATTGGGTTATAATGGCGGAATTGGCTGAAATAAAAGCTCTTATTGAGAAACTCTTTAACACTCAAAATGAAGAAAAAGAAAAAAGGGAAAGATTAACAGTAGCTCATAACATTCTTGCGGGTAAAGTGAACAATAAAAACGACCCTAATCACGTTGACTATGAATCTGATGTTGAAGAGGTTAAAATTGTTAAACCGACTTATGATAATGATAGGGGGATTAAACTAGATGACTTTACTGGTGATTCTAGTCCTGAGGATTTACTTGAATGGATTCGTCAACTTGAGAAAATTTGTAATTATAAGGGGTTTGATGATGAGAAACGTTTTAAAATTGCCACCATTAGACTAACTAAGTATGCTTGGAATTTGGTTAGAAAGTCTAAAGGCAAAAAGGGCGAGACTTGGGAAACCTAAGCTTAAAAAGTTGGACTAAGCTTAAAAAGAAATTGCATGAGAAGTTTGTTCCAAGTGATTTTATTCAACGACAATACATGAGAAAGAATTCTTTGACTCAAGATGTGTCGAGTGTGCATGATTATATGGTTGAATTTGACAAGTTGTGTTTGATTTGTGATGTTGAGGAGGTCGAACAAGAGAAAATTGCTAGGTTTGTTAATGGACTTAATAAATCTATTGCTAGAAAGGTTGATGTGTCGAATTATAGTACTTTTGATGATGTGTGTCGATTGGCTTTAAAATTTGAAAGGCACGAATTGGAGGAAAGGAAACCATATGGGGAAAATTCGGCCATAATAAGACCAGCTCTTCTTCTTCTTTCATCCCTTCTTCTTCTTCTAACTCTTCTAAAACCTTTGAGAAAAAAGATAATCCTTCTAAGGGGGAACAAAAGGGAGACCGTCCTAAATTGGTGATTCCTAAAGAAAAATGGGAGGAAACTCGAAAGTGTTTTAAGTGTCAAGGGAGGGGTCACATTGCTAGTAATTGTCCATCTAGGAAGACCTAAACGATGAGACAATACATGGAAATAGAGGAGGAAGAAAGAACGTATAACATTGTGTGTGAAAAGGAGGAAGAATGTGAAAGTGATGATAATGAGATTGCATATGCCGAAGATGAGTCTAGGATGCTTGGGGTTATTAGGAGAACTTTGCATGTTGATCATTCTCCTAACCATGATCAAAGAGAAAACTTGTTTCATACTAGATGTCGAATTGGTGAGTTTACATGTAATGTAATTATTGACAGATGGTTCATGTACGAATGTGGTTGCTTCTAATGTGGTTTCTAAGTTGAATTTGATTGTTAGAGACCATCCACATCCTTATAAGTTGAGTTGGTTGGATGACAAAACGGGTTTGTTGGTGAAAAAGCAAGCTCTTGTGTCGTTTTCTATTGGGGGTTACAAAGATGAGTTGTGGGGTGATGTTCTACCCATGAGTGCTTGTCATCTTCTTCTTGGTAGACCTTGGCAATATGATCGAAAAGTTGTTCATGAAGGTGAAACCAATGTGTACACGGTTTTGATGGGTTCTAAAAAGATTCGGTTGGTTCCTTTGTCTCCTAGTTCCATGGCACCCAAGAAGGTGGTTGAAGAGAAACAAAACTTGTTTCTTTCGGCCAAAGAATTCGAGAAAGACGTAGAGTTGGAAGGAAATTGTTATGCTTTATATGTTAAACTTGTTTTGACTAACGGTGTTTCGTCTAGTAATCCGAAACTTGCAGCACTATTGGACGAGTTTGGTGATGTATTTCCGGAGGAATTGCCTCAAGGATTACCGCCATTGAGAGGCATTGAGCATGCTATTGATCTTGTGCCAGGCGCACCTTTGCCAAATAAGCCGGCATATAGATGTGATCCCGTAGCTTCTAAGGAGCTACAAAAGCAAATTGAAGAGTTGATTGACCGAGGCTATGTGAGAGAAAGCATGAGTCCATGTGCCGTTCCCGCCTTACTTGTTCCAAAGAAAGATGGTACTTGGAGGATGATATGATTGCACGTCCAAGTTGAAGAGCAACCAAGGAAATCCGAAACAAAGGTTCGAATTTGAAGAATGAATGAAGTCCGAAATTTATGTTCTAAGTCACCGGATATGATAATTAAAATAATCACTCCTTAATATTCTAATTAACTCTTAATCTCACTTACACCACTCCTGGAATAAAGTAGATTAAACATTAAGTAAATAATCACTCCTGAAAATTACTCAATGGTCGAAAGTAATTGATCACACAATTTAATTCAATAACAAAGTTTTTAGGTAAATCTCACATGCCTTGAATGATAGCATGGAACTATTATTTATAATAGAAATAACTTGTCCTCCAAGGACCAAGCAAGGGCCGAAAATCAGCCATAAGAATTAAGGAAACATTCCTTAATTCCTTACATCTTAATCCCTTGATTCTAGGAGAGAATAAAGGAGTAAATAAGGAAACCACAAATCAGCCCCTAAATCCCTTCACACGCCTAACATACTTAAGGAAACAAAGAAATAAGGCAACTCAAGGAATATTACAACTCGATGACAACTTGCAACCTTGGAACACAAGGATCCACGCCTAAGACACGCCTCAAATGGCCGAAATATCACAAGATATTTTCGGACCTTTATTTGCTTAATTAAAATAACTAAGACTCTAGAAATGGTGTCATCTTCATGCTTCACCCATGGACTCATCGTCCCACTTGAGAAATGACACAAATGAGGAGTTTGAATTTAAATTGAACCCGAACACTTCAAGGACTAAACAAATCGGATCATTTGGAGCTTGACCTTGACCTTGACTTGTATCATTCTCCCCCTCTTCAAAAGAATTTGTCCTCAAATTTTCATCATCTAAATAAGGACTAAGATCACCAACATTGAAGGTTGCACTCACACCTCCATAATCACTTGGAAGCTCGATCTTATAAGCACTTTCATTAATCACATCAATAACTTTGAATGGACCATCAGCTCTAGGCATAAGCTTGTTCTTCCTTCTACTTGGAAATCGTTCTTTCCTCAAATGAATCCAAACCAAATCACCAATCTGAAATTTCGGTTGTCTTCTATGTTTGTTGGCCCGTTCTTTGTATTGAGTATTCATCTTCTCAATTCGTGCTTTCACTTGCTCACAAGTCTTCTTAAAGGCTTCCAACCTCTTCTTTGAATCAACATGAATTTCAGATTTAGTTAGGGACACAAAATCAATAGGAAGGAAAGGATTGATACCATAGACCACCTCAAATGGAGACTAGAAGTAGTAGAAGAATGAGCTCGATTATAAGCAAACTCGGCGTGAGCTAGCTTTATATCCCAATCCTTTTGTGTCTTACTCACCAAGCCACGTAACAAAGCTCCAAGAGTTCTATTAGTTACTTCAGTTTGACCATCGGTTTGAGGATGATGACTTGTGCTAAAGAGTAACTTAGTCCCCACCATCTTCCATAAGCTCCTCCAAAAGTGACTAAGGAACTTTGTATCTCGATCACTAACAATACTTCTAGAAATACCATGCAATCGAATAATCTCTTTGAAGTACAAATCCGCCACATGCAAAGCATCATCAGTTTTATGCATAGGAACAAAGTGAGCCATCTTCGAAAATCGATCCACCACCACCATAATGGCGTCCTTCCCCCTTTGAGTTCTTGGTAATCCAACAATGAAATCCATACTCACACTATCCCAAGGTGTATCAGGTACGGGTAATGGAGTATAAAGGCCTTTATGGAAGGTACTCTTCGACCTTTGACAAGTAGCACACTTACTAACCACCATATGAACATCCCTCATCATGTTAGGCCAATAAAAACTCTCATTCAAAGTGTCTAATGTCTTTTGAACACCGAAATGACCAGCCACCCCTCCACTATGAACTTCTCTCACAAGCAACTCCCTCACGCCACTCTTAGGAATGCATAGCTTGTTTCCCTTAAACAAAAATCCCTCTTGTACCACAAACAAACCACTAGGACTCCTAAAGAACTCACGGAAATCATCATCATTATCATACAAATCCTTTAAGTGTTCAAACCCCAACACCCTTGCATCAACCATGGCAAAAAAGATAGGAACGCCTAGAAAGGGCATCCGCAACAATGTTACTCTTACCTTCCTTGTACTTGGACGAAAATGTGAAGGCTTGTAGGAATTCAACCCACTTAGCATGCCTATGGTTGAGCTTTTTGCTGTCCATGGATGTATTTGAGTGCTTCATGATCCGAATGAAGAATGAAAGGCTTGGGCCTCAAGTAATGAGACCAATGATCCAAGGCTCTCACAATTGCATAGAATTCACGATCATAGTTGGAGTAATTGAGTTTGGCGCCACTCAACTTCTCACTAAAGTAGGCAATGGGCCTCCTTTCTTGAAGCAAAACCGCCCCAACTCCAAGTCCACTAGCATCACACTCAACTTCGAACAACTTGTTGAAATCCGGCAAGGCAAGGATAGGAGCGTTACAAAGTAACTCCTTGACTTCATCAAACGCCTTTTGAGCATGAGAGTTCCATGAAAACTCCCCTTTCTTCATCAAATCCGTGATTGGTGCCATGATAGTTGAGAAATTTCGGATGAATCTTCTATAAAAGGAAGCTAGACCATGAAAGCTTCGACATTCATGAGCACTTGTAGGCGCCAACCATGAAGACATGGCCTTGACTTTTTCCGGATCCACATGAACTCCATCCCTAGACACAATATAACCAAGAAAAGCAATACTAGGAACAAGAAAATCACACTTCTCCATTTTTCCATACAACTTTTGCTCTCTTAATTTTTCAAATAAAGCTCTCAAGTGAAGTAAATGAGACTCAACACTAGTACTGTATACAAGAATATCATCTAAATAGACAACAATAAACTTGTTAAGAAAGGGACGTAGTACCTCATTCATAAGTCTCATAAATGAACTAGGAGCATTGCAAAGACCAAAGGGCATCACCATCCACTCATATAGACCTTGTTTGGTCTTGAAAGCGGTTTTCCATTCATCTCCTTCCCGAATTCTCATTTGATGATAACCACTCCTCAAACCAATCTTCGAAAAAATCGAAGCTCCATGTAGCTCATCAAGCATGTCCTCCAATCTAGGCATAGGAAAACGATACTTGATTGTAATGTTGTTGACGGCTCTACTATCAATGCACATCCTCCAAGTACCATCTTTCTTTGGAACAAGTAAGGCGGGAACGGCACATGGACTCATGCTTTCTCTCACATAGCCTCGGTCAATCAACTCTTCAATTTGCTTTTGTAGCTCCTTAGAAGCTACGGGATCACATCTATATGCCGGCTTATTTGGCAAAGGTGCGCCTGGCACAAGATCAATAGCATGCTCAATGCCTCTCAATGGCGGTAATCCTTGAGGCAATTCCTCCGGAAATACATCACCAAACTCGTCCAATAGTGCTGCAAGTTTCGGATTACTAGACGAAACACCGTTAGTCAAAACAAGTTTAACATATAAAGAATAACAATTTCCTTCCAACTCTACCTCTTTCTCGAATTCTTTGGCCGAAAGAAACAAGTTTTGTTTCCCTTCAACCACCTTCTTGGGTGCCATGGAACTAGGAGACAAAGGAACCAACCGAATCCTTTTTGAACCCATCAAAACCGTGTACACATTAGTTTCACCTTCATGAACAACTTTTCGATCATATTGCCAAGGTCTACCAAGAAGAAGATGACAAGCACTCATGGGTAGAACATCACCCCACAACTCATCTTTGTAACCTCCAATAGAAAATGTCACAAGAGCTTGCTTTTTCACTAACAAACCAGTTTTGTCATCCAACCAACTGATATGATTGCACGTCCAAGTTGAAGAGCAACCAAGGAAATCCGAAACTTAGGTTCGAATTCGAAGAATGAATGAAGTCCGAAATTTATGTTCTAAGTCACCGGATATGATAATTAAAATAATCACTCCTGAATATTTTAATTAACTCTTAATCTCACTTACACCACTCCTGGAATAAAGTAGATTAAACACTAAGTAAATAATCACTCCTGAAAATTACTCAATGGTCGAAAGTAATTGATCACACAATTAAATTCAATAACAAAGTTTTTAGGTAAATCTCACATGCTTTGAATGATAGCATGGAACTATTATTTATAATAGAGTAAACTTGTCCTCCAAGGACCAAGTAAGGGCCGAAAATCAGCCATAAGAATTAAGGAAACATTCCTTAATTCCTTACATCTTAATCCCTTGATTCTAGGAGAGAATAAAGGAGTAAATAAGGAAACCACAAATCAGCCCCATAATCCCCCTTACACGCCCAACACACTTAAGGAAACCAAGAAGTAAGGCAAGGAATATTACAACTCAATGACAACTTGCAACCTTGGAACACAAGGAGCCTAAACACACGCCTAAGACACGCCTAAGGATCCGAAATAAGGCAACTGAATTTCGGACCTTTATTGCTGAATTTTAAAGACTTAATTAAAATAACTAAGACTCTAGAAATGGTGTCATCTTCATGCTTCATCCATGGACTCATCGTCCCACTTGAGAAATGACACAAATGAGGAGTTTGAATTTAACTTGAACCCGAACACTTCAAGGACTAAACAAATCGGATCATTTGGAGCTTGACCTTGACCTTGACTTGTATCATTCTCCCCCTCTTCAAAAGAATTTGTCCTCAAATTTTCATCATCTAAATAAGGACTAAGATCACCAACATTGAAAGTTGCACTCACACCTCCATAATCACTTGGAAGCTCGATCTTATAAGCACTTTCATTAATCACATCAATGACTTTGAATGGACCATCAGCTCTAGGCATAAGCTTGTTCTTCCTTCTACTTGGAAACCGTTCTTTCCTCAAATGAATCCAAACCAAATCACCAATCTGAAATTTCGGTTGTCTTCTATGTTTGTTGGCCCGTTCTTTGTATTGAGTATTCATCTTCTCAATTCGTGCTTTCACTTGCTCACAAGTCTTCTTAAAGGCTTCCAACCTCTTCTTTGAATCAACATGAATTTCAGATTTAGTTAGTGACACAAAATCAATAGGAAGGAAAGGATTGATACCATAGACCACCTCAAATGGAGACTTAGAAGTAGTAGAAGAATGAGCTCGATTATAAGCAAACTCGGCGTGAGCTAGCTTTATATCCCAATCCTTTTGTGTTTTACTCACCAAGCCACGTAACAAAGCTCCAAGAGTTCTATTAGTCACTTCCGTTTGACCATCCGTTTGAGGATGATGACTTGTGCTAAAGAGTAACTTAGTCCCCACCATCTTCCATAAGCTCCTCCAGAAGTGACTAAGGAACTTTGTATCTCGATCACTAATAATACTTCTAGGAATACCATGCAATCGAATAATCTCTTTGAAGTACAAATCCGCCACATGCAAAGCATCATCAGTTTTATGCATAGGAACAAAGTGAGCCATCTTCGAAAATCGATCCACCACCACCATAATGGCGTCCTTCCCCCTTTGAGTTCTTGGTAATCCAACAATGAAATCCATACTCACACTATCCCAAGGTGTATCGAGTACTGGTAATGGAGTATAAAGGCCTTTATGGAAGGTACTCTTCGACCTTTGACAAGTAGCACACTTACTAACCACCATATGAACATCCCTCATCATGTTAGGCCAATAAAAACTCTCATTCAAAGTGTCTAATGTCTTTTGAACACCGAAATGACCAGCCACCCCTCCACTATGAACTTCTCTCACAAGCAACTCCCTCACGCCACTTTTAGGAATGCATAGCTTGTTTCCCTTAAACAAAAATCCCTCTTGTACCACAAACAAACCATTAGGACTCTTAAAGAACTCACGGAAATCATCATCATTATCATACAAATCCTTTAAGTGTTCAAACCCCAACACCCTTGCATCAACCATGGCCAAAAGATAGGAACGCCTAGAAAGGGCATCCGCAACAATGTTACTCTTACCTTCCTTGTATTTGGACGAAAATGTGAAGGCTTGTAGGAATTCAACCCACTTAGCATGCCTATGGTTGAGTTTTTGCTGTCCATGGATGTATTTGAGTGCTTCATGATCCGAATGAAGAATGAAAGGCTTGGGCCTCAAGTAATGAGACCAATGATCCAAGGCTCTCACAATTGCATAGAATTCACGATCATAGTTGGAGTAATTGAGTTTGGCGCCACTCAACTTCTCACTAAAGTAGGCAATGGGCCTCCTTTCTTGAAGCAAAACCGCCCCAACTCCAAGTCCACTAGCATCACACTCAACTTCGAACAACTTGTTGAAATCTGGCAAGGCAAGGATAGGAGCGTTGCAAAGTAACTCCTTGACTTCATCAAACGCCTTTTGAGCATGAGAGTTCCATGAAAACTCCCCTTTCTTCATCAAATCCGTGATTGGTGCCATGATAGTTGAGAAATTTCGGATGAATCTTCTATAAAAGGAAGCTAGACCATGAAAGCTTCGACATTCATGAGCACTTGTAGCCGCCAACCATGAAGACATGGCCTTGACTTTTCCGGATCCACATGAACTCCATCCCTAGACACAATGTAACCAAGAAAAGCAATACTAGGAACAAGAAAATCACACTTTTCCATTTTTCCATACAACTTTTGCTCTCTTAATTTTTCAAATAAAGCTCTCAAGTGAAGTAAATGAGACTCAACACTAGTACTATATACAAGAATATCATCTAAATAGACAACAATAAACTTGTTAAGAAAGGGACGTAGTACCTCATTCATAAGTCTCATAAAGGAACTAGGAGCATTGCAAAGACCAAAGGGCATCACCATCCACTCATATAGACCTTGTTTGGTCTTGAAAGCGGTTTTCCATTCATCTCCTTCCCGAATTCTCATTTGATGATAACCACTCCTCAAATCAATCTTCGAAAAAATCGAAGCTCCATGTAGCTCATCAAGCATGTCCTCCAATCTAGGCATAGGAAAACGATACTTGATTGTAATGTTGTTGACGGCTCTACTATCAATACACATCCTCCAAGTACCATCTTTCTTAGGAACAAGCAAAGCGGGAACAGCACATGGACTCATGCTTTCTCTTACATAGCCTCGGTCAATCAACTCTTCAATTTGCTTTTGTAACTCCTTAGAAGCTACGGGATCACATCTATATGCCGGCTTATTTGGCAAAGATGCGCCTGGCACAAGATCAATAGCATGCTCAATGCCTCTCAATGGCGGTAATCCTTGAGGCAATTCCTCCGGAAATACATCACCAAACTCGTCCAATAGTGCTGCAAGTTTCGGATTACTAGACGACACACCGTTAGTCAAAACAAGTTTAACATATAAAGCATAACAATTTCCTTCCAACTCTACCTCTTTCTCGAATTCTTTCGCCGAAAGAAACAAGTTTTGTTTCTCTTCAACCACCTTCTTGGGTGCCATGGAACTAGGAGACAAAGGAACCAACCGAATCTTTTTAGAACCCATCAAAACCGTGTACACATTGGTTTCACCTTCATGAACAACTTTTCGATCATATTGCCAAGGTCTACCAAGAAGAAGATGACAAGCACTCATGGGTAGAACATCACCCCACAACTCATCTTTGTAACCCCCAATAGAAAACGACACAAGAGCTTGCTTTTTCACCAACAAACCCGTTTTGTCATCCAACCAACTCAACTTATAAGGATGTGGATGGTCTCTAACAATCAAATTCAACTTAGAAACCACATTAGAAGCAACCACATTCGTACATGAACCACTGTCAATAATTACATTACATGTAAACTCACCAATTCGACATCTAGTATGAAACAAGTTTTCTCTTTGATCATGGTTAGGAGAATGATCAACATGCAAAGTTCTCCTAATAACCCCAAGCATCCTAGACTCATCTTCGGCATATGCAATCTCATTATCATCACTTTCACATTCTTCCTCCTTTTCACACACAATGTTATACGTTCTTTCTTCCTCCTCTATTTCCATGTATTGTCTCATCGTTAAGGTCTTCCTAGATGGACAATTACTAGCAATGTGACCCCTCCCTTGACACTTAAAACACTTTCGAGTTTCCTCCCATTTTTCTTTAGGAATCACCAATTTAGGACGGTCTCCCTTTTGTTCCCCCCTTAGAAGGATTATCTTTTTTCTCAAAGGTTTTAGAGGAGTTAGAAGAAGAAGAAGGGACGAAAGAAGAAGAAGAGTTGGTCTTATTATGGCCGAATTTTCCCCCATATGGTTTCTTTTCCTCCAATTCATGCCTTTCAAATTTTAAAGCCAATCGACACACATCATCAAAAGTACTATAATTCGACACATCAACCTTTCTAGCAATAGATTTATTAAGTCCATTAACAAACCTAGCAATTTTCTCTTGTTTGACCTCCTCAACATCACAAATCAAACACAACTTGTCAAATTCAACCATATAATCATGCACACTCGACACATCTTGAGTCAAAGAATTCTTTCTCATGTATTGTCGTTGAATAAAATCACTTGGAACAAACTTCTCATGCAATTTCCTTTTAAGCTTAGTCCAACTTTTAAGCTTAGGTTTCCCAAGTCTCGCCCTTTTTGCCTTTAGACTTTCTAACCAAATTCCAGCATACTTAGTTAGTCTAATGGTGGCAATTTTAAAACGTTTCTCATCATCAAACCCCTTATAATCACAAATTTTCTCAAGTTGACGAATCCATTCAAGTAAATCCTCAAGACTAGAATCACCAGTAAAGTCATCTAGTTTAATCCCCCTATCATTGTCATAAGTCGGTTTAATAATTTTAACCTCTTCAACATCAGATTCATAGTCAACATGATTAGGGTCGTTTTTATTGTTCACTTTACCCGCAAGAATGTTATGAGCTACTGTTAATCTTTCCCTTTTTTCTTTTTCTTCATTTTGAGTGTTAAAGAGTTTATCAATAAGAGCTTTTATTTCAGCCAATTCCGCCATTATAAACCAATTAAGATGCTACGTCACAGAAGAAATAGCAAGCCACAACCACACACAAATCCCCAACAAAGGATCGACAAAGAAGAAGCACTTACCAATGAAAGAAGAATCCCTTCTATCCTCACCCTCCTGGAAAAATCTGATACCAACCGATATGATTGCACGTCCAAGTTGAAGAGCAACCAAGGAAATCCGAAACTTAGGTTCGAATTCGAAGAATGAATGAAGTCCGAAATTTATGTTCTAAGTCACCGGATATGATAATTAAAATAATCACTCCTGAATATTTTAATTAACTCTTAATCTCACTTACACCACTCCTGGAATAAAGTAGATTAAACACTAAGTAAATAATCACTCCTGAAAATTACTCAATGGTCGAAAGTAATTGATCACACAATTAAATTCAATAACAAAGTTTTTAGGTAAATCTCACATGCTTTGAATGATAGCATGGAACTATTATTTATAATAGAGTAAACTTGTCCTCCAAGGACCAAGTAAGGGCCGAAAATCAGCCATAAGAATTAAGGAAACATTCCTTAATTCCTTACATCTTAATCCCTTGATTCTAGGAGAGAATAAAGGAGTAAATAAGGAAACCACAAATCAGCCCCATAATCCCCCTTACACGCCCAACACACTTAAGGAAACCAAGAAGTAAGGCAAGGAATATTACAACTCAATGACAACTTGCAACCTTGGAACACAAGGAGCCTAAACACACGCCTAAGACACGCCTAAGGATCCGAAATAAGGCAACTGAATTTCGGACCTTTATTGCTGAATTTTAAAGACTTAATTAAAATAACTAAGACTCTAGAAATGGTGTCATCTTCATGCTTCATCCATGGACTCATCGTCCCACTTGAGAAATGACACAAATGAGGAGTTTGAATTTAACTTGAACCCGAACACTTCAAGGACTAAACAAATCGGATCATTTGGAGCTTGACCTTGACCTTGACTTGTATCACCAACTCAACTTATAAGGATGTGGATGGTCTCTAACAATCAAATTCAACTTAGAAGCCACATTAGAAGCAACCACATTCGTACATGAACCACTTGTCAATAATCACATTACATGTAAACTCACCAATTCGACATCTAGTATGAAACAAGTTTTCTCTTTGATCATGGTTAGGAGAATGATCAACATGCAAAGTTCTCCTAATAACCACAAGCATCCTAGACTCATCTTCGGCATATGCAATCTCATTATCATCACTTTCACATTCTTCCTCCTTTTTCACACACAATGTTATACGTCCTTTCTTCCTCCTCTATTTCCATGTATTGTCTCATCGTTAAGGTCTTCCTAGATGGACAATTACTAGCAATGTGACCCCTTGATGTAAATCTAAAAGCACCCTCCAAAAGATTGGATGATGATTCTAAATTTATGAACAATAGAACACTCACTTTGACAAGAAATCACTCGAAACAAGGGATAGTACCAAAACACAAGAACACACTCAATGTTTTGGGGTTCTAGGTCGAGAGATAAGACTCACTCAATCTCTCCTAGGCTTATCACTCAAGACTCACTCAAAGTAATAAGAATTAGCAATACTTGAGACAAACTCAAAGTAAAAACTATAAACACAAAGGTTTTTTTTTCAAACTCCAATCTGAACTTCTCATACCATATGCTCTCCTTAAATAGGATATTGGAGCAGCAAAAATGAAGCCAAAAACCCTAGAAAACCGTCCTCCCTTTGGACAGGTTTTAGGAGTTACAAACTCCCTTAAAACATGCCCCTTTTCATGCTCATTTAATGAGCTGTTAAAAGAGGTTATAATCAGCACCCTTTATCCTAATTTGCTGCCTAATCACAAGCTTAATAGCAGCAAAACACAAGCGTAACATGAGTTTACTTTATGAGTAATCTCATGGTTTTATTACAATCTAAAACTAACAAAAACAAATAGAAATCCAAACGAGAACTTGGTCTTCCTTTACAATCATGCTTGAAACCCAAACAGAACTTGGGCTCTTCAATTGGTTGATGCATGCCTCATGTTGGACCTTCAATTTGCTTCGTTGTTGGGCTCATATTTGGTTCATTCCCCTTCCTTTGAAAAAGTTTGGCCTCAAACTTGGATCATCCAAGCAAAGAGATAAACCTCTCAAATGAAGTGGAGGATTCACACTCTTCATGGTTGACGCATCACAAAGGAAATACTTGGCATTCTCAAAAGATTGTATTGCAACGCCCCATTTGATATCTCCCATCTTCAACAGTTTGGTGAATGGACTCATGAAAATAGTGAAGTACTTGTGGAACCTCTCATAAAAGAAGGCCAAAAGCACTATTAAGCACTCATACACGCTTTGTTTTGCTTTGGAATCCATTTTCAATGTAGCCCCCTCTAGAGATCTTTTTTGATGGTAATGTTTCCTTAAGTCTATTTTTGAAAAGACTAAGGTACCACCCAATTCATGCACTTTGTTGACAAGCTTGTTACTCACTTTCGAAGCACAGCTATGGGCTGCCTTGTTGGGCAAATCAAGAAAGTCAACGCCATGCTCAATGTCTCTTACGAGAGAGAGAACTTTAGGCATGTCATTGGAGATCCCTTCTTTGTACTTTTCTAGCATCTCCTTTGAATGAGTTGTTAGAAGAGTACCATGATGCTCTTTGGCCCTCACAACCAAAGTAGTCCCTCCCCCATTCTTTTCCACTATCTTCTCATTTTTATTACAAATTACAAGATAGTTGCTTTTCTCTTTTTCTTTTTCAGCAACTTTGGGGGGTAGGGGAAGCAATTTTATTCTTCTACCATCTTTGGTAGTTACAAGATATACATTGGTTTTGCCTCTATGCTCCGAATCATGGTCGAATTGCCATGGCCTTCCAAGTAAGAAATGACACGCATCCATAGGAAGAATGTCACACCATCTCTCATCTTCAAACCCTCCAATGGAGTAAGTCACCAATGCTTGTTTCTTCACCCTCAAACTAGTACCATCATCCAACCACTTAAGCTTACAAGGCTCTTCATGGTCTCTAGTTGGTAGCTTCAATTTACTCACGGCTTCGGATGAAACAACATCCACTTGTGCACCACCATCAATAATTACATTGCAAGTTTTCTCACCTACCTTGCATCTAGTGTGGAACAAGTTGCTTCTTTGCCTCTCATCAACTTGAGGCTCACTAAACAACACTCTCCTAACTACCATCATGTTCATCTCTTCCTCCGAAGGAATTTCCTCCTCATAATCATCATCCTCAAAGCTACTCTTCTCATGAACAACAAAATTATACATTTTTTCTTCTTCATCCATGATGGCACATTGAGCGGCGGTCAAAACAGTTTTACTAGGGCACTCACTAGCAATATGACCCCTCCCATTACATTTGTAACACCTTCTTCTAGTAGCAAGTTCACTGGGAGAAATCACAGCCCTTTCTTTCTCTTTCCCCTTAAAAGATGATGAAGAGGATTGGTTTTGAAAAGTACTCCCCTTAGAATAGGAAGGTGTAAATTCCAAAGTACCCTTGAAAGAAGAAGAAGTTTTGGGCTTCTCTTTCTCCCTTTCCTCCTTAGCTTGTGCCTCATATTTCAAGGCAAGCTTACAAACATCACTAAAAGTGGCATAGTGATTCACCTCCACTTTTCTACTAATCCCTTTAGACAACCCCTTAACAAAGCGAGCTATCTTGAAAGTCTCCTTCTCTTGCAAATCACAAATTAGACACAATTTCTCAAACTCTTTCATGTATTCTTCAACACTCATGTCATTGTTTTGTGAAAGGTGGGTCAATTTTAAGTATTGCTCTTGTTCATACTCCTTACTAACCCATTTATCCCTCATTTTCTTTTTCAATCGATTCCATGAATCAATCTTATCTTTTCCTTCTCTCCTTCTATTTGACTTGAGGTTTTCATACCATAAGGCAGCAAGTTTAGTGAGTTTTAGGACAGCAAGTTTAAACCTTTTTCTATCATCATACCCCTTATAATCAAAAAAGGTTTCAATTTGCCTCATCCAATCAAGAAAAGCCTCACTATCATGTCCCCCATCAAATTCGGGCATCTCAATTCTCAAACCCCTATCTTCATCAAAGTTTCTAGGTATATTAATCTCACCTTCCTCATTTTCAAGAAAATTCAGTTTTCTACTTGCTTGCATCAACATTTCGGACATAGCATCTAACCTAGTCTTTTGTTGAGCCTTATCTTCATCATTTGCTTCTGATTTTCTCTCTAAGTTTTCTAACTTCTGAGTTATTACTTGTAACATCCTAGCAAGATCACCATCAGCCATGATTTCACTATTTTTGCTAGACTATTACAAATACAAGATGCAAACTGCCGTAAACTTGAACAACAAAACGAAACTGTAAATGGCCTTGAGACTCTCAAAGGTTTACAGATTAATAAAATTCAGGAAATTTCAAGCAGAATAAAAAAAAGAAACTCTTGAAAAGCTTTCCGGATGAAGGAGGAATCGTCGTTTAAAGTTCTGTGTGCCAGATTTGCTCCGTTTTGGCGCAGTTGCGAAAAACGTGCCCAGTTTAATATCTAAAAAATTCACAAAAATCTGAAAAATTCTGTGAGTATTCTAGACAAAAAGTTATGCATAATGAAAAAAAGAATCAACCAATTTGGACTCCTGAAGGTTGAGAAATCGTCCTTCAAAGTCGGATGAAAAACTGATTGAATTCTGGCAGTTTCGTCTCTTCTCCAAAACTCGATTTTTTCCGATGAATTTCTTCACCAAAGCTCTGATACCAGATGATGTAAATCTAAAAGCACCCTCCAAAAGATTGGATGATGATTCTAAATTTATGAACAATAGAACACTCACTTTGACAAGAAATCACTCGAAACAAGGGATAGTACCAAAACACAAGAACACACTCAATGTTTTGGGGTTCTAGGTCAGAGATAAGACTCACTCAATCTCTCCTAGGCTTATCACTCAAGACTCACTCAAAGTAATAAGAATTAGCAATACTTGAGACAAACTCAAAGTAAAAACTATAAACACAAAGGTTTTTTTTTCAAACTCCAATCTGAACTTCTCATACCATATGCTCTCCTTAAATAGGATATTGGAGCAGCAAAAATGAAGCCAAAAACCCTAGAAAACCGTCCTCCCTTTGGACAGGTTTTAGGAGTTACAAACTCCCTTAAAACATGCCCCTTTTCATGCTCATTTAATGAGCTGTTAAAAGAGGTTATAATCAGCACCCTTTATCCTAATTTGCTGCCTAATCACAAGCTTAATAGCAGCAAAACACAAGCGTAACATGAGTTTACTTTATGAGTAATCTCATGGTTTTATTACAATCTAAAACTAACAAAAACAAATAGAAATCCAAACAGAACTTGGTCTTCCTTTACAATCATGCTTGAAACCCAAACAGAACTTGGGCTCTTCAATTGGTTGATGCATGCCTCATGTTGGACCTTCAATTTGCTTCGTTGTTGGGCTCATATTTGGTTCACCCCTCCCTTGACACTTAAAACACTTTCGAGTTTCCTCCCATTTTTCTTTAGGAATCACCAATTTAGGACGGTCTCCCTTTTGTTCCCCCTTAGAAGGATTATCTTTTTTTTCAAAGGTTTTAGAAGAGTTAGAAGAAGAAGAAGGGACGAAAGAAGAAGAAGAGCTGGTCTTATTATGGCCGAATTTTCCCCCATATGGTTTCTTTTCCTCCAATTCATGCCTTTCAAATTTTAAAGCCAATCGACACACATCATCAAAAGTACTATAATTCGACACATCAACCTTTCTAGCAATAGATTTATTAAGTCCATTAACAAACCTAGCAATTTTCTCTTGTTCGACCTCCTCAACATCACAAATCAAACACAACTTGTCAAATTCAACCATGTAATCATGCACACTCGACACATCTTGAGTCAAATAATTCTTTCTCATGTATTGTCGTTGAATAAAATCACTTGGAACAAACTTCTCATGCAATTTCCTTTTAAGCTTAGTCCAACTTTTAAGCTTAGGTTTCCCAAGTCTCGCCCTTTTTGCCTTTAGACTTTCTAACCAAATTCCAGCATACTTAGTTAGTCTAATGGTGGCAATTTTAAAACGTTTCTCATCATCAAACCCCTTATAATCACAAATTTTCTCAAGTTGACGAATCCATTCAAGTAAATCCTCGGGACTAGAATCACCAAGTAAAGTCATCTAGTTTAATCCCCTATCATTATCATAAGTCGGTTTAACAATTTTAACCTCTTCAACATCGATTCATAGTCAACGTGATTAGGGTCGTTTTTATTGTTCACTTTACCCGCAAGAATGTTATGAGCTACTGTTAATCTTTTCCTTTTTTCTTTTTCTTCATTTTGAGTGTTAAAGAGTTTCTCAATAAGAGCTTTTATTTCAGCCAATTCCGCCATTATAACCCAATTAAGATGCTACGTCACGAAGAAATAGCAAGCCACAACCACACACAAATCCCCAACAAAGGATCGACAAAGAAGAAGCACTTACCAATGAAAGAAGAATCCCTTCTATCCTCACCCTCCTGGAAAAATCTGATACCAACTGATATGATTGCACGTCCAAGTTGAAGAGCAACCAAGGAAATCCGAAACAAAGGTTCGAATTTGAAGAATGAATGAAGTCCGAAATTTATGTTCTAAGTCACCGGATATGATAATTAAAATAATCACTCCTGAATATTTTAATTAACTCTTAATCTCACTTACACCACTCCTGGAATAAAGTAGATTAAACATTAAGTAAATAATCACTCCTGAAAATTACTCAATGGTCGAAAGTAATTGATCACACAATTAAATTCAATAACAAAGTTTTTAGGTAAATCTCACATGCCTTGAATGATAGCATGGAACTATTATTTATAATAGAAATAACTTGTCCTCCAAGGACCAAGCAAGGGCCGAAAATCAGCCATAAGAATTAAGGAAACATTCCTTAATTCCTTACATCTTAATCCCTTGATTCTAGGAGAGAATAAAGGAGTAAATAAGGAAACCACAAATCAGCCCCTAAATCCCTTCACACGCCTAACATACTTAAGGAAACAAAGAAATATGGCAACTCAAGGAATATTACAACTCGATGACAACTTGCAACCTTGGAACACAAGGATCCTACTTCACACGCCTAAGACACGCCTCAAATGGCCGAAATATCACAAGATATTTTCGGACCTTTATTTGCTTAATTAAAATAACTAAGACTCTAGAAATGGTGTCATCTTCATGCTTCACCCATGGACTCATCGTCCCACTTGAGAAATGACACAAATGAGGAGTGTGAATTTAAATTGAACCCGAACACTTCAAGGACTAAACAAATCGGATCATTTGGAGCTTGACCTTGACCTTGACTTGTATCAGAGGATGTGCATTGATAGTAGAGCCGTCAACAACATAACAATCAAGTATCGTTTTCCTATGCCAAGATTGGAGGACATGCTTGATGAGCTACATGGAGCTTCGATTTTTTCGAAGATTGATTTGAGAAGTGGTTATCATCAAATGAGAATTCGGGAAGGAGATGAATGGAAAACCGCTTTCAAGACCAAACAAGGTCTATATGAGTGGATGGTGATGCCCTTTGGTCTTTGCAATGCTCCTAGTTCCTTTATGAGACTTATGAATGAGGTACTACGTCCCTTACTTAACAAGTTTATTGTTGTCTATTTAGATGATATTCTTGTATATAGTACTAGTGTTGAGTCTCATTTACTTCACTTGAGAGCTTTATTTGAAAAATTAAGAGAGCAAAAGTTGTATGGAAAAATGGAAAAGTGTGATTTTCTTGTTCCTAGTATTGCTTTTCTTGGTTACATTGTGTCTAGGGATGGAGTTCATGTGGATCCGGAAAAAGTCAAGGCCATGTCTTCATGGTTGGCGCCTACAAGTGCTCATGAATGTCGAAGCTTTCATGGTCTAGCTTCCTTTTATAGAAGATTCATCTGAAATTTCTCAACTATCATGGCACCAATCACGGATTTGATGAAGAAAGGGGAGTTTTCATGGAACTCTCATGCTCAAAAGGCGTTTGATGAAGTCAAGGAGTTACTTTGCAACGCTCCTATCCTTGCCTTGCCGGATTTCAACAAGTTGTTCGAAGTTGAGTGTGATGCTAGTGGACTTGGAGTTGGGGCGGTTTTGCTCAAAGAAAGGAGGCCCATTGCCTACTTTAGTGAGAAGTTGATGATATATATTCAATATGGTTGTTAATTTAGAGTATAATTTGTAGAGTCTTATTAGAGTCCTTGTCTAATTAGGAGTCTTTTATTTCGTATGCTTTGAGTTGTAATTTGAATTTCCTAAATGTACTACTAAGAGTCACTGTCATGTGATGATTCTAAGCTAAGTATGAGAGTCCTTGTATGCTTAGGAGTAACACTCGAATCATACAAGTGTAGAAGGATAGAAAATAACCACAAGTGATTGAATCCACAAAAACTCACGGTTATGGCAGCCTTAAATTTAACAAGGATACGAGATACACCACCTTGAAAACTCTAAGGACCCTAAGATCACCAACTAGCTTGCCAAAGCTAATCTAGCATAGGAAATTACTCTTAGTTTAAATCCATAAACAAAGGGTAACCAAAACAACACAAAAGTGTTAACTCTCCAAAAATATTTTTCTCATCATCTTCATCTCGATTTCATACATGGGTATTTATAGAAGAATTACAACTGATTTTCTGATTTCCTAATTAATTAAAACTAACTAATTAATTTCCTAATAACAGAAATAAATTAATTAAAATAACTAATGTGCACTAACACACTAACACACGTCTAAGCATGCTAACTAACTGATTTCCTTGATTCTAGTTGTGTTGCCACGCCACTCTTCCATGTTCTCCATGATGCTGAAGCTTAGTCTTGATCTCCCTTGATTTTAGGCAGCAATATCCCTACCTTGCTGCAGTCAAATACCACGTAACAAATGAGGATGAATTGAAGGAGTGTTGTTGTAACAAAACTCCTACATTCTAGCTAGCTTCATGCCATTAGCTGATTTCTATCATTTGGACCAGCAGCACACGTATAAGATGAGTGCAATGAGGGAGTTTTTGTTCTAACAACCTCCTATCTTCATGCCACTACTTGTTCACCTCACTCCTTGCTGATTTCACACGTTTTGGACAGCAGCAAACAAACAACATTACAAGTTACATGACCTTACCAACATGACGCTATTAAATAAAAGGAAACTAACTTATTCAATCTCCTACTCTTAATTAAACTCCTAAGCATACAAGGACTCTCATACTTAGCTTAGAATCATCACATGACAGTGACTCTTAGTAGTACATTTAGGAAATTCAAATTACAACTCAAAGCATACGAAATAAAAGACTCCTAATTAGACAAGGACTCTAATAAGACTCTACAAATTATACTCTAAATTAACAACCATATTGAATATATATCATACTCTCCTCCTTTGAAAAGATTCGTCCTCGAATCTGATTTCTTAGCATTGATAAACCATGAAACAAGCTTGCAATAACATCAAACTTGTTGTCATATGAAGAGATGATCGTGCTCCTGTGAAACTCGTAAGGTTGCTGTATTAGAATTCTAAACATGACTCGATTTAGGACATAGATTAGGACGTCCGTAGCCACGTCAAACCAACTCGAAAAATTATGAAAATTTAACAGGGACTAGTTCCAGATGTTACTAGAACACAGTTAAAATTTCAAGAAAAATTTCGAACCCAGTAAGTGGCAGTTTAATATTTGCTCCAGCAGCGCCAGATTCAAGCGGTTTGTGACTAATTCGAAAAATCTGCTTCGAATCAATAGCAAACGATCTTCAAATCTTGTGAAATTTTAGGACAGTAAACTAGACTTGGAGTAGTCCAGTTTAGGATCAAGAAATGCTTGAAAACTCACTCACAACTGCAAGAACGAATAGAAACAAAATGCACCAGAAACTGGTTGGATTCGACTGGAATATTTTTGTAAGTTTTTTGTGTTTATGGCGGTGTGGATGGTGGGTTGAAGGTAGGATGTTGTGGCTCTGATACCAAATGTTGTAGGATTGGAGTAACACTCGAATCATACAAGTGTAGAAGGATAGAAAATAACCACAAGTGATTGAATCCACAAAAACTCACCGTTATGGCAGCCTTAAATTTAACAAGGATACAGATACACCACCTTGAAAACTCTAAGGACCCTAAGATCACCAACTAGCTTGCCAAAGCTAATCTAGCATAGGAAATTACTCTTAGTTTAAATCCATAAACAAAGGGTAACCAAAACAACACAAAAGTGTTAACTCTCCAAAAATATTTTTCTCATCATCTTCATCTGATTTCATACATGGGTATTTATAGAAGAATTACAACTGATTTTCTGATTTCCTAATTAATTAAAACTAACTAATTAATTTCCTAATAACAGAAATAAATTAATTAAAATAACTAATGTGCACTAACACACTAACACACGTCTAAGCATGCTAACTAACTGATTTCCTTGATTCTAGTTGTGTTGCCACGCCACTCTTCCATGTTCTCCATGATGCTGAAGCTTAGTCTTGATCTCCCTTGATTTTAGGCAGCAATATCCCTACCTTGCTGCAGTCAAATACCACGTAACAAATGAGGATGAATTGAAGGAGTGTTGTTGTAACAAAACTCCTACATTCTAGCTAGCTTCATGCCATTAGCTGATTTCTATCATTTGGACCAGCAGCACACGTATAAGATGAGTGCAATGAGGGAGTTTTTGTTCTAACAACCTCCTATCTTCATGCCACTACTTGTTCACCTCACTCCTTGCTGATTTCACACGTTTTGGACAGCAGCAAACAAACAACATTACAAGTTACATGACCTTACCAACATGACGCTATTAAATAAAAGGAAACTAACTTATTCAATCTCCTACTCTTAATTAAACTCCTAAGCATACAAGGACTCTCATACTTAGCTTAGAATCATCACATGACAGTGACTCTTAGTAGTACATTTAGGAAATTCAAATTACAACTCAAAGCATACGAAATAAAAGACTCCTAATTAGACAAGGACTCTAATAAGACTCTACAAATTATACTCTAAATTAACAACCATATTGAATATATATCATACTCTCCTCCTTTGAAAAGATTCGTCCTCGAATCTGATTTCTTAGCATTGATAAACCATGAAACAAGCTTGCAATAACATCAAACTTGTTGTCATATGAAGAGATGATCGTGCTCCTGTGAAACTCGTAAGGTTGCTGTATTAGAATTCTAAACATGACTCGATTTAGGACATAGATTAGGACGTCCGTAGCCACGTCAAACCAACTCGAAAAATTATGAAAATTTAACAGGGACTAGTTCCAGATGTTACTAGAACACAGTTAAAATTTCAAGAAAAATTTCGAACCCAGTAAGTGGCAGTTTAATATTTGCTCCAGCAGCGCCAGATTCAAGCGGTTTGTGACTAATTCGAAAAATCTGCTTCGAATCAATAGCAAACGATCTTCAAATCTTGTGAAATTTTAGGACAGTAAACTAGACTTGGAGTAGTCCAGTTTAGGATCAAGAAATGCTTGAAAACTCACTCACAACTGCAAGAACGAATAGAAACAAAATGCACCAGAAACTGGTTGGATTCGACTGGAATATTTTTGTAAGTTTTTTGTGTTTATGGCGGTGTGGATGGTGGGTTGAAGGTAGGATGTTGTGGCTCTGATACCAAATGTTGTAGGATTGGAGTAACACTCGAATCATACAAGTGTAGAAGGATAGAAAATAACCACAAGTGATTGAATCCACAAAAACTCACCGTTATGGCAGCCTTAAATTTAACAAGGATACAGATACACCACCTTGAAAACTCTAAGGACCCTAAGATCACCAACTAGCTTGCCAAAGCTAATCTAGCATAGGAAATTACTCTTAGTTTAAATCCATAAACAAAGGGTAACCAAAACAACACAAAAGTGTTAACTCTCCAAAAATATTTTTCTCATCATCTTCATCTGATTTCATACATGGGTATTTATAGAAGAATTACAACTGATTTTCTGATTTCCTAATTAATTAAAACTAACTAATTAATTTCCTAATAACAGAAATAAATTAATTAAAATAACTAATGTGCACTAACACACTAACACACGTCTAAGCATGCTAACTAACTGATTTCCTTGATTCTAGTTGTGTTGCCACGCCACTCTTCCATGTTCTCCATGATGCTGAAGCTTAGTCTTGATCTCCCTTGATTTTAGGCAGCAATATCCCTACCTTGCTGCAGTCAAATACCACGTAACAAATGAGGATGAATTGAAGGAGTGTTGTTGTAACAAAACTCCTACATTCTAGCTAGCTTCATGCCATTAGCTGATTTCTATCATTTGGACCAGCAGCACACGTATAAGATGAGTGCAATGAGGGAGTTTTTGTTCTAACAACCTCCTATCTTCATGCCACTACTTGTTCACCTCACTCCTTGCTGATTTCACACGTTTTGGACAGCAGCAAACAAACAACATTACAAGTTACATGACCTTACCAACATGACGCTATTAAATAAAAGGAAACTAACTTATTCAATCTCCTACTCTTAATTAAACACCTAAGCATACAAGGACTCTCATACTTAGCTTAGAATCATCACATGACAGTGACTCTTAGTAGTACATTTAGGAAATTCAAATTACAACTCAAAGCATACGAAATAAAAGACTCCTAATTAGACAAGGACTCTAATAAGACTCTACAAATTATACTCTAAATTAACAACCATATTGAATATATATCAGTTGAGTGGCGCCAAACTCAATTACTCCAACTATGATCGTGAATTCTATGCAATTGTGAGAGCCTTGGATCATTGGTCTCATTACTTGAGGCCCAAGCCTTTCATTCTTCATTCGGATCATGAAGCACTCAAATACATCCATGGACAGCAAAAGCTCAACCATAGGCATGCTAAGTGGGTTGAATTCCTACAAGCCTTCACATTTTCGTCCAAGTACAAGGAAGGTAAGAGTAACATTGTTGCGGATGCCCTTTCTAGGCGTTCCTATCTTTTGGCCATGGTTGATGCAAGGGTGTTGGGGTTTGAACACTTAAAGGAATTGTATGATAATGATGATGATTTCCGTGAGTTCTTTAGGAGTCCTAGTGGTTTGTTTGTGGTACAAGAGGGATTTTTGTTTAAGGGAAACAAGCTATGCATTCCTAAGAGTGGCGTGAGGGAGTTGCTTGTGAGAGAAGTTCATAGTGGAGGGGTGGCTGGTCATTTCGGTGTTCAAAAGACATTAGACACTTTGAATGAGAGTTTTTATTGGCCTAACATGATGAGGGATGTTCATATGGTGGTTAGTAAGTGTGCTACTTGTCAAAGGTCGAAGAGTACCTTCCATAAAGGCCTTTATACTCCATTACCCGTGCCGATACACCTTGGGATAGTGTGAGTATGGATTTCATTGTTGGATTACCAAGAACTCAAAGGGGGAAGGACTCCATTATGGTGGTGGTGGATCGATTTTCGAAGATGGCTCACTTTGTTCCTATGCATAAAACTGATGATGCTTTGCATGTGGCGAATTTGTACTTCAAAGAGATTATTCGATTGCATGGTATTCCAAGAAGTATTGTTAGTGATCGAGATACAAAGTTCCTTAGTCACTTTTGGAGGAGCTTATGGAAGATGGTGGGGACTAAGTTACTCTTTAGCACAAGTCATCATCCTCAAACTGATGGCCAAACTGAAGTAACTAATAGAACTCTTGGAGCTTTGTTACGTGGCTTGGTGAGTAAGACACAAAAGGATTGGGATATAAAGCTAGCTCACGCCGAGTTTGCTTATAATCGAGCTCATTCTTCTACTACTTCCAAGTCTCCATTTGAGGTGGTTTATGGTATCAATCCTTTCCTTCCTATTGATTTTGTGTCACTAACTAAATCTGAAATTCATGTTGATTCAAAGAAGAGGTTGGAAGCCTTTAAGAAGACTTGTGAGCAAGTGAAAGCACGAATTGAGAAGATGAATACTCAATACAAAGAACGGGCCAACAAGCATAGAAGACAACCGAAATTTCAGATTGGCGACTTGGTGTGGATTCATTTGAGGAAGGAACGGTTTCCAAGTAGAAGGAAGAACAAGCTTATGCCTAGAGCTGATGGTCCATTCAAAGTCATTGATGTGATTAATGAAAGTGCTTATAAGATCGAGCTTCCAAGTGATTATGGAGGTGTGAGTGCAACCTTCAATGTTGGTGATCTTAGTCCTTATTTAGATGATGAAAATTTGAGGACAAATTCTTTTGAAGAGGGGGAGAATGATACAAGTCAAGGTCAAGGTCAAGCTCCAAATGATCCGATTTGTTTAGTCCTTGAAGTGTTCGGGTTCAATTTAAATTCAAACTCCTCATTTGTGTCATTTCTCAAGTGGGACGATGAGTCCATGGATGAAGCATGAAGATGACACCATTTCTAGAGTCTTAGTTATTTTAATTAAGTCTTTAATTTTCAGCAAATAAAGGTCCGAAAATATCTTGTGATATTTCGACCAAGTTTAGGCGTGTGATTTGGTCCTTGTGCTCCAAGTTTGCAAGTTGTCATTGAGTTGTAATACTTTCCTTATTTCTTGGTGTGTTTAGGCGTGTGAAGGGGGATTATGGGCTGATTTGGTTGTTTCCTTATTTACTCCTTTATTCTCTCCTAGATTCAAGGGATTAGGATGTAAGGAATTAAGGAGTGTTTCCTTAATTCTTATGGCTGATTTTCGGCCTTGCTTGGTCCTTGGAGGACAAGTTTACTCTATTATAAATAATAGTTCCATGCTATCATTCAAAGCATGTGAGATTTACCTAAAAACTTTGTTATTGAATTTAATTGTGTGATCAATTACTTTCGGCCATTGAGTAATTTTCAGGAGTGATTATTTACTTAGTGTTTAATCTACTTTATTCCAGGAGTGGTGTAAGTGAGATTAAGAGTTAATTAAAATATTAAGGAGTGATTATTTTAATTATCATATCCGGTGACTTAAGACATAAATTTTCGGACTTCATTAATTCTTCAAATTCGAACCTTTGCTCGGATTTCCTTGGTTGCTCTTCAACTTGGACGTGCAATCATATCACTTTCACTCAAGATGTGTCGAGTGTGCATGATTATATGGTTGAATTTGACAAGTTGTGTTTGATTTGTGATGTTGAGGAGGTCGAACAAGAGAAAATTGCTAGGTTTGTTAATGGACTTAATAAATCTATTGCTAGAAAGGTTGATGTGTCGAATTATAGCACTTTTGATGATGTGTGTCGATTGGCTTTAAAATTTGAAAGGCATGAATTAGATGAAAAGAAATCATACGGGGGAAAATTCGGCCATAATAAAACCAATGCTTCTTCTTCTTTCGTCCCTTCTTCTTTTTCTAACTCTTCTAAACCCTTTGAGAAAAAAGATAATCCTTCAAAAGGGGAGCTAAAGGGAGAACGACCTAAAATGGTGATTTCTAAAGAAAAGTGGGAGGAAACTCGAAAGTGTTTTAAGTGTCAAGGGAGGGGTCACATTGCTAGTAATTGTCCATCTAGAAAAACCTTGACTTTGAGACAATACATGACAATAGAAGAGGAGGAGAGAATGTATGACATTGTGTGCGAGAAAGAGGAAGAATGTGAAAGTGATGATAATGAGATTGCATATGCCGAAGATGAGTCTAGGATGCTTGGGGTTATTAGGAGAACTTTGCATGTTGATCATTCTCCTAACCATGATCAAAGAGAAAAGTTGTTTCATACTAGATGTCGAATTGGTGAGTTAACATGTAATGTGATTATTGACAGTGGTTCATGTACGAATGTGGTTGCTTCTAATGTGGTTTCTAAGTTGAATTTGATTGTTAGAGACCATCCACATCCTTATAAGTTGAGTTGGTTGGATGACAAAACGGGTTTGTTGGTGAAAAAGCAAGCTCTTGTGTCATTTTCTATTGGGGGTTACAAAGATGAGTTGTGGGGGTGATGTTCTACCCATGAGTGCTTGTCATCTTCTTCTTGGTAGACCTTGGCAATATGATCGAAAAGTTGTTCATGAAGGTGAAACAAATGTGTACACGGTTTTGATGGGTTCTAAAAAGATTCGGTTGGTTCCTTTGTCTCCTAGTTCCATGGCACCCAAGAAGGTGGTTGAAACGAAACAAAACTTGTTTCTTTCGGCCAAAGAATTCGAGAAAGAGGTAGAGTTGGAAGGACATTGTTATGCTTTATGTGTTAAACTTGCTTTGACTAATGGTGTTTCTTCTAGTAATCCGAAACTTGCAGCTCTATTGGACGAATTTTGTGATGTTTTTCGGGAGGAATTGCCTCAAGGATTACCACCATTGAGAGGCATTGAGCATGCCATTGATCTTGTACCAGGCGCACCTTTGCCAAATAAGCCGGCATATAGATGTGATCCCGTAGCTTCTAAGGAGCTACAAAAGAAAATTGAAGAGTTGCTTCGACCGAGGCTATGTAAGAGAAAGCATGAGTCCATGTGCCGTTCCCGCCTTTGCTTGTTCCTAAGAAAGATGGTACTTGGAGGATGTGTATTGATAGTAGAGCCGTCAACAACATAACAATCAAGTATCGTTTTCCTATGCCTAGATTGGAGGACATGCTTGATGAGCTACATGGAGCTTCGATTTTTTCGAAGATTGATTTGAGGAGTGGTTATCGTCAAATGAGAATTCGGGAAGGAGATGAATGGAAAACCGCTTTCAAGACCAAACAAGGTCTATATGAGTGGATGGTGATGCCCTTTGGTCTTTGCAATGCTCCTAGTTCATTTATGAGACTTATGAATGAGGTACTACGTCCCTTTCTTAACAAGTTTATTATTGTCTATTTAGATGCTATTCTTGTATATAGTACTAGTGTTGAGTCTCATTTACTTCACTTGAGAGCTTTATTTGAAAAATTAAGAGAGCAAAAGTTGTATGGAAAAATGGAAAAGTGTGATTTTCTTGTTCCTAGTATTGCTTTTCTTGGCTACATTGTGTCTAGGGATGGAGTTCATGTGGATCCGGAAAAAGTCAAGGCCATGTCTTCATGGTTAGCGCCTACAAGTGCTCATGAATGTCGAAGCTTTCATGGTCTAGCTTCCTTTTATAGAAGATTCATCCGAAATTTCTCAACTATCATGGCACCAATCACGGATTTGATGAAGAAAGGGGAGTTTTCATGGAACTCTCATGCTCAAAAGGCGTTTGATGAAGTCAAGGAGTTACTTTGCAACGCTCCTATCCTTGCCTTGACGGATTTCAACAAGTTGTTCGAAGTTGAATGTGATGCTAGTGGACTTGGAGTTGGGGCGGTTTTGCTTCAAGAAAGGAGGCCCATTGCCTACTTTAGTGAGAAGTTAAGTGGCGCCAAACTCAACTACTCCAACTATGATCGTGAATTCTATGCAATTGTGAGAGCCTTGGATCATTGGTCTCATTACTTGAGGCCCAAGCCTTTCATTCTTCATTCGGATCATGAAGCACTCAAATACATCCATGGACAGCAAAAGCTCAACCATAGGCATGCTAAGTGGGTTGAATTCCTACAAACCTTCACTTTTTCGTCTAAGTATAAGGAAGGTAAGAATAACATTGTTGCGGATGCCCTTTCAAGGCGTTTTTATCTTTTGGCCACGGTTGATGCAAGGGTGTTGGGGTTTGAACACTTAAAGGATTTATATGATGATGATGATGATTTTCGTGAGTCTTTTAAGAGCCCTAATGGTTTGTTTGTGTTACAAGAGGGATTTTTGTTTAAAGGAAACAAGTTATGCATTCCTAAGAGTGGCGTGAGGGAGTTGCTTGTGATATGATTGCACGTCCAAGTTGAAGAGCAACCAAGGAAATTCGAGCAAAGGTTCGAACTTGATGAAGTAATGAAGTCCGAAAATTATGATTAAGTCACCGGATATGATAATTAAAATAAACACTCCTGAATATTTTAATTAACTCTTAATCTCACTTACACCACTCCTGGAATAAAGTAGATTAAACACTAAGTAAATAATCACTCCTGAAAATTACTCAATGGCCGAAAGTAATTGATCACACAATTAAATTCAATAACAAAGGTTTTAGGTAAATCTCACATGCTTTGAATGATAGCATGGAACTATTATTTATAGCCAACTAAACTTGTCCTCCAAGGACTAACAAGGGCCGAAAATCAGCACAAAGAAATAAGGAAACATTCCTAAACTCCTTACATCCTAATCCCTTGATTCTAGGAGAAAATAAAGGAGTAAATAAGGAAACCACAAATCAGCCCCATAATCCCCCTTACACGCCCAACATACTTAAGGAAACCAAGAAATAAGGCAAGGAATATTACAACACAATGACAACTTGCAACCTTGGAACACAAGGAGCCTAAACACACGCCTAAGACACGCCTAAGGATCCGAAATAAGGCAACTGAATTTCGGACCTTTATTGCTGAATTTTAAAGACTTAATTAAAATAACTAAGACTCTAGAAATGGTGTCATCTTCATGCTTCATCAATGGAATCATCGTCCCACTCAAGAAATGACACAAATGAGGAGTTTGAATTTAAATTGAACCCGAACACTTCAAGGACTAAACAAATCGGATCATTTGGAGCTTGACCTTGACCTTGACTTGTATCATTCTCCCCCTCTTCAAAAGAATTTGTCCTCAAATTTTCATCATCTAAATAAGGACTAAGATCACCAACATTGAAGGTTGCACTCACACCTCCATAATCACTTGGAAGCTCGATCTTATAAGCACTTTCATTAATCACATCAATGACTTTGAATGGACCATCAGCTCTAGGCATAAGCTTGTTCTTCCTTCTACTTGGAAACCGTTCTTTCCTCAAATGAATCCAAACCAGATCACCAATCTGAAATTTCGGTTTTCTTCTATGCTTGTTGGCTCGTTCTTTGCATTGAGTATTCATCTTCTCAATTCGTGCTTTCACTTGCTCACAAGTCTTCTTAAAGGCTTCCAACCTCTTCTTTGAATCAACATGAATTTCAGATTTAGTTAGTGACACAAAATCAATAGGAAGGAAAGGATTGATACCATGGACCACCTCAAATGGAGATTTAGAAGTAGTAGAAGAATGAGCTCGATTATAAGCAAACTCGGCGTGAGCTAGCTTTATATCCCAATCCTTTTGTGTCTTACTCACCAAGCCACGTAACAAAGCTCCAAGAGTTCTATTAGTCACTTCTGTTTGACCATCTGTTTGAGGATGATGACTTGTGCTAAAGAGTAACTTAGTCCCCACCATCTTCCATAAGCTCCTCCAAAAATGACTAAGGAACTTCGTATCACGATCACTAACAATACTTCTAGGAATACCATGCAATCGAATAATCTCTTTGAAGTACAAATCCGCCACATGCAAAGCATCATCAGTTTTATGCATTGGAACAAAGTGAGCCATCTTCGAAAATCGATCCACCACCACCATAATGGCATCCTTCCCCCTTTGAGTTCTTGGTAATCCAACAATGAAATCCATACTCACACTATCCCAAGGTGTATCAGGTACGGGTAATGGAGTATAAAGGCCTTTATGGAAGGTACTCTTCGACCTTTGACAAGTAGCACACTTACTAACCACCATATGAACATCCCTCATCATGTTAGGCCAATAAAAACTCTCATTCAAAGTGTCTAATGTCTTTTGAACACCGAAATGACCAGCCACTCCTCCACTATGAACTTCTCTCACAAGCAACTCCCTCACGCCACTTTTAGGAATGCATAGCTTGTTTCCCTTAAACAAAAATCCCTCTTGTACCACAAACAACCACTAGGATTCTTAAAGAACTCACGAAAATCATCATCATTATCATACAAATCTTTTAAGTGTTCAAACCCCAACACCCTTGCATCAACCATGGCCAAAAGATAGGAACGCCTAGAAAGGGCGTCCGCAACAATGTTACTCTTACCTTCCTTGTACTTGGACGAAAATGTGAAGGCTTGTAGGAATTCAACCCACTTAGCATGCCTATGGTTGAGTTTTTGCTGTCCATGGATGTATTTGAGTGCTTCATGATCCGAATGAAGAATGAAAGGCTTGGGCCTCAAGTAATGAGACCAATGATCCAAGGCTCTCACAATTGCATAGAATTCACGATCATAGTTGGAGTAATTGAGTTTGGCGCCACTCAACTTCTCACTAAAGTAGGCAATGGGCCTCCTTTCTTGAAGCAAAACCGCCCCAACTCCAAGTCCACTAGCATCACACTCAACTTCGAACAACTTGTTGAAATCCGGCAAGGCAAGGATAGGAGCGTTGCAAAGTAACTCCTTGACTTCATCAAACGCCTTTTGAGCATGAGAGTTCCATGAAAACTCCCCTTTCTTCATCAAATCCGTGATTGGTGCCATGATAGTTGAGAAATTTCGGATGAATCTTCTATAAAAGGAAGCTAGACCATGAAAGCTTCGACATTCATGAGCACTTGTAGGCGCCAACCATGAAGACATGGCCTTGACTTTTTCCGGATCCACATGAACTCCATCCCTAGACACAATGTAACCAAGAAAAGCAATACTAGGAACAAGAAAATCACACTTTTCCATTTTTCCATAGAACTTTTGCTCTCTTAATTTTTCAAATAAAGCTCTCAAGTGAAGTAAATGAGACTCAACACTAGTACTATATACAAGAATATCATCTAAATAGACAACAATAAACTTGTTAAGAAAGGGACGTAGTACCTCGTTCATAAGTCTCATAAAGGAACTAGGAGCATTGCAAAGACCAAAGGGCATCACCATCCACTCATATAGACCTTGTTTGGTCTTGAAAGCGGTTTTCCATTCATCTCCTTCCCGAATTCTCATTTGATGATAACCACTCCTCAAATCAATCTTCGAAAAAATCGAAGCTCCATGTAGCTCATCAAGCATGTCCTCCAATCTAGGCATAGGAAAACGATACTTGATTGTTATGTTGTTGACGGCTCTACTATCAATGCACATCCTCCAAGTACCATCTTTCTTTGGAACAAGTAAGGCGGGAACGGCACATGGACTCATGCTTTCTCTCACATAGCCTCGGTCAATCAACTCTTCAATTTGCTTTTGTAGCTCCTTAGAAGCTACGGGATCACATCTATATGCCGGCTTATTTGGCAAAGGTGCGCCTGGCACAAGATCAATAGCATGCTCAATGCCTCTCAATGGTGGTAACCCTTGAGGCAATTCCTCCGGAAATACATCACCAAACTCGTCCAATAGTGCTGCAAGTTTCGGATTACTAGACGAAACACCGTTAGTCAAAACAAGTTTAACATATAATGCATAACAATTTCCTTCCAACTCTACCTCTTTCTCGAATTCTTTGGCCGAAAGAAACAAGTTTTGTTTCCCTTCAACCACCTTCTTGGGTGCCATGGAACTAGGAGACAAAGGAACCAACCGAATCTTCTTAGAACCCATCAAAACCGTGTACACATTGGTTTCACCTTCATGAACAACTTTTCGATCATATTGCCAAGGTCTACCAAGAAGAAGATGACAAGCACTCATGGGTAGAACATCACCCCACAACTCATCTTTGTAACCCCCAATAGAAAACGACACAAGAGCTTGCTTTTTCACCAACAAACCCGTTTTGTCATCCAACCAACTCAACTTATAAGGATGTGGATGGTCTCTAACAATCAAATTCAACTTAGAAACCACATTAGAAGCAACCACATTCGTACATGAACCACTTGTCAATAATCACATTACATGTAAACTCACCAATTCGACATCTAGTATGAAACAAGTTTTCTCTTTGATCATGGTTAGGAGAATGATCAACATGCAAAGTTCTCCTAATAACCCCAAGCATCCTAGACTCATCTTCGGCATATGCAATCTCATTATCATCACTTTCACATTCTTCCTCTTTCTCGCACACAATGTCATACATTCTCTCCTCCTCTTCTATGGTCATGTATTGTCTCAAAGTCAAGGTTTTTCTAGATGGACAATTACTAGCAATGTGACCCCTCCCTTGACACTTAAAGCACTTTCGAGTTTCCTCCCACTTTTCTTTAGAAATCACCATTTTAGGTCGTTCTCCCTTTAGTTCCCCCTTAGAAGGATTGTCTTTTTTCTCAAAGGTTTTAGAAGAGTTAGAAGAAGAAGAAGGGACGAAAGAAGAAGAAGAGTTGGTCTTATTATGGCCGAATTTTCCCCCATATGGTTTCTTTTCCTCCAATTCATGCCTTTCAAATTTTAAAGCCAATCGACACACATCATCAAAAGTACTATAATTCGACACATCAACCTTTCTAGCAATAGATTTATTAAGTCCATTGACAAACCTAGCAATTTTCTCTTGTTCGACCTCCTCAACATCACAAATCAAACACAACTTGTCAAATTCAACCATGTAATCATGCACACTCGACACATCTTGAGTCAAAGAATTCTTTCTCATGTATTGTCGTTGAATAAAATCACTTGGAACAAACTTCTCATGCAATTTCTTTTTAAGCTTAGTCCAACTTTTAAGCTTAGGTTTCCCAAGTCTTGCCCTTTTTGCCTTTAGACTTTCTAACCAAATTCCAGCATACTTAGTTAGTCTAATGGTGGCAATTTTAAAACGTTTCTCATCATCAAACCCCTTATAATCACAAATTTTCTCAAGTTGACGAATCCATTCAAGTAAATCCTCGGGACTAGAATCACCAAGTAAAGTCATCTAGTTTAATCCCCCTATCATTATCATAAGTCGGTTTAACAATTTTAACCTCTTCAACATCAGATTCATAGTCAACATGATTAGGGTCGTTTTTATTGTTCACTTTACCCGCAAGAATGTTATGAGCTACTGTTAATCTTTCCCTTTTTTCCTTTTCTTCATTTTGAGTGTTAAAGAGTTTCTCAATAAGAGCTTTTATTTCAGCCAATTCCGCCATTATAACCCAATTATGATGCTACGTCACAGAAGAAATAGCAAGCCACAACCACACACATATCCCCAACAAGGATCGACAAAGAAGAAGCACTTACCAATGAAAGAAGAATCCCTTCTATCCTCACCCTCCTGGAAAAATCTCGATACCAACCGATATGATTGCACGTCCAAGTTGAAGAGCAACCAAGGAAATTCGAGCAAAGGTTCGAACTTGATGAAGTAATGAAGTCCGAAAATTATGATTAAGTCACCGGATATGATAATTAAAATAAACACTCCTGAATATTTTAATTAACTCTTAATCTCACTTACACCACTCCTGGAATAAAGTAGATTAAACACTAAGTAAATAATCACTCCTGAAAATTACTCAATGGCCGAAAGTAATTGATCACACAATTAAATTCAATAACAAAGGTTTTAGGTAAATCTCACATGCTTTGAATGATAGCATGGAACTATTATTTATAGCCAACTAAACTTGTCCTCCAAGGACTAACAAGGGCCGAAAATCAGCACAAAGAAATAAGGAAACATTCCTAAACTCCTTACATCCTAATCCCTTGATTCTAGGAGAAAATAAAGGAGTAAATAAGGAAACCACAAATCAGCCCCATAATCCCCCTTACACGCCCAACATACTTAAGGAAACCAAGAAATAAGGCAAGGAATATTACAACACAATGACAACTTGCAACCTTGGAACACAAGGAGCCTAAACACACGCCTAAGACACGCCTAAGGATCCGAAATAAGGCAACTGAATTTCGGACCTTTATTGCTGAATTTTAAAGACTTAATTAAAATAACTAAGACTCTAGAAATGGTGTCATCTTCATGCTTCATCAATGGAATCATCGTCCCACTCAAGAAATGACACAAATGAGGAGTTTGAATTTAAATTGAACCCGAACACTTCAAGGACTAAACAAATCGGATCATTTGGAGCTTGACCTTGACCTTGACTTGTATCAGCTTGTAAGGGAAGTTCATAGTGGAGGAGTGGCTGGTCATTTCGGTGTTCAAAAGACATTAGACACTTTGAATGAGAGTTTTTATTGGCCTAACATGATGAGGGATGTTCATATGGTGGTTAGTAAGTGTGCCACTTGTGAAAGGTCGAAGAGTACCTTCCATAAAGGCCTTTATACTCCATTACCCGTACCTGATACACCTTGGGATAGTGTGAGTATGGATTTCATTGTAGGATTACCAAGAACTCAAAGGGGGAAGGACGCCATTATGGTGTTGGTGGGTCGATTTTCGAAAATGGCTCATTTTGTTCCTATGTATAAAACTGATGATGCTTTGCATGTGGCGGATTTGTACTTCAAAGAGATTATTCGATTGCATGGTATTCCTAGAAGTATTGTTAGTGATCGTGATACAAAGTTGCTTAGTCATTTTTGGAGGAGCTTATGGAAGATGGTGGGGACTAAGTTACTCTTTAGCACAAGTCATCATCCTCAAACGGATGGTCAAACTGAAGTAACTAATAGAACTCTTGGAGCTTTGTTACGTGGCTTGGTGAGTAAGACACAAAAGGATTGGGATATAAAGCTTGCTCACGCCGAGTTTGCTTATAATCGAGCTCATTCTTCTACTACTTCTAAGTCTCCATTTGAGGTGGTTTATGGTATCAATCCTTTCCTTCCTATTGATTTTGTGTCACTAACTAAATCTGAAATTCATGTTGATTCAAAGAAGAGGTTGGAAGCTTTTAAGAAGACTTGTGAGCAAGTGAAAGCACGAATTGAGAAGATGAATACTCAATACAAGGAACGAGCCAACAAGCATAGAAGACAACCGAAATTTCAGATTGGCGATTTGGTTTGGATTCATTTGAGGAAAGAACGATTTCCAAGTAGAAGGAAGAACAAGCTTATGCCTAGAGCTGATGGTCCATTCAAAGTTATTGATGTGATTAATGAAAGTGCTTATAAGATCGAGCTTCCAAGTGATTATGGAGGTGTGAGTGCAACCTTCAATGTTGGTGATCTTAGTCCTTATTTAGATGATGAAAATTTGAGGACAAATTCTTTTGAAGAGGGGGAGAATGATACAAGTCAAGGTCAAGGTCAAGCTCCAAATGATCCGATTTGTTTAGTCCTTGAAGTGTTCGGGTTCAATTTAATTTCAAACTCCTCATTTGTGTCATTTCTTAAGTGGGACGATGATTCCATTGATGAAGCTTGAAGGTGACACCATTTCTAGAGTCTTAGTTATTTTAATTATGTCTTTAATTTTCAGTAAATAAGGTCCGAAAATATCTTGTGATATTTCGACCAAGATAGGCATGTCATTAGGCGTGTGATTTGGTCCTTGTGCTCCAAGTTTGCAAGTTGTCATTGAGTTGTAATACTGATACAAGTCAAGGTCAAGGTCAAGCTCCAAATGATCCGATTTGTTTAGTCCTTGAAGTGTTCGGGTTCAAGTTAAATTCAAACTCCTCATTTGTGTCATTTCTCAAGTGGGACGATGAGTCCATGGATGAAGCATGAAGATGACACCATTTCTAGAGTCTTAGTTATTTTAATTAAGTCTTTAAAATTCAGCAATAAAGGTCCGAAATTCAGTTGCCTTATTTCGGATCCTTAGGCGTGTCTTAGGCGTGTGTTTAGGCTCCTTGTGTTCCAAGGTTGCAAGTTGTCATTGAGTTGTAATATTCCTTGCCTTACTTCTTGGTTTCCTTAAGTGTGTTGGGCGTGTACGGGGGATTATGGGGCTGATTTGTGGTTTCCTTATTTACTCCTTTATTCTCTCCTAGAATCAAGGGATTAAGATGTAAGGAATTAAGGAATGTTTCCTTAATTCTTATGGCTGATTTTCGGCCCTTACTTGGTCCTTGGAGGACAAGTTTACTCTATTATAAATAATAGTTCCATGCTATCATTCAAAGCATGTGAGATTTACCTAAAAACTTTGTTATTGAATTTAATTGTGTGATCAATTACTTTCGACCATTGAGTAATTTTCAGGAGTGATTATTTACTTAGTGTTTAATCTACTTTATTCCAGGAGTGGTGTAAGTGAGATTAAGAGTTAATTAAAATATTCAGGAGTGATTATTTTAATTATCATATCCGGTGACTTAGAACATAAATTTCGGACTTCATTCATTCTTCAAATTCGAACCTAAGTTTCGGATTTCCTTGGTTGCTCTTCAACTTGGACGTGCAATCATATCAGTTGGTATCAGATTTTTCCAGGAGGGTGAGGATAGAAGGGATTCTTCTTTCATTGGTAAGTGCTTCTTCTTTGTCGATCCTTTGTTGGGGATTTGTGTGTGGTTGTGGCTTGCTATTTCTTCTGTGACGTAGCATCTTAATTGGGTTATAATGGCGGAATTGGCTGAAATAAAAGCTCTAATTGAGAAACTCTTTAACACTCAAATTGAAGAAAAAGAAAAAGGGAAAGATTAACAGTAGCTCATAACATTCTTGCGGGTAAAGTGAACAATAAAAACGACCCTAATCATGTTGACTATGAATCCGATGTTGAAGAGGTTAAAATTGTTAAACCGACTTTTGAAAATGATAGGGGATTAAACTAGATGACTTTACTGGTGATTCTAGTCCCGAGGATTTACTTGAATGGATTCGTCAACTTGAGAAAATTTGTGATTATAAGGGGTTTGATGATGAGAAACGTTTTAAAATTGCCACCATTAGACTAACTAAGTATGCTGGAATTTGGTTAGAAAGTCTAAAGGCAAAAAGGGCGAGACTTGGGAAACCTAAGCTTAAAAGTTGGACTAAGCTTAAAAGGAAATTGCATGAGAAGTTTGTTCCAAGTGATTTTATTCAACGACAATACATGAGAAAGAATTCTTTGACTCAAGATGTGTCGAGTGTGCATGATTATATGGTTGAATTTGACAAGTTGTGTTTGATTTGTGATGTTGAGGAGGTCGAACAAGAGAAAATTGCTAGGTTTGTTAATGGACTTAATAAATCTATTGCTAGAAAGGTTGATGTGTCGAATTATAGTACTTTTGATGATGTGTGTCGATTGGCTTTAAAATTTGAAAGGCATGAATTGGAGGAAAAGAAACCATATGGGGGAAAATTCGGCCATAATAAGACCAGCTCTTCTTCTTCTTTCGTCCCTTCTTCTTCTTCTAACTCTTCTAAAACCTTTGAGAAAAAAGATAATCCTTCTAAGGGGGAACAAAAGGGAGACCGTCCTAAATTGGTGATTCCTAAAGAAAAATGGGAGGAAACTCGAAAGTGTTTTAAGTGTCAAGGGAGGGGTCACATTGCTAGTAATTGTCCATCTAGGAAGACCTTAACGATGAGACAATACATGGAAATAGAGGAGGAAGAAAGAACGTATAACATTGTGTGTGAAAAGGAGGAAGAATGTGAAAGTGATGATAATGAGATTGCATATACCGAAGATGAATCTAGGATGCTTGGGGTTATTAGGAGAACTTTGCATGTTGATCATTCTCCTAACCATGATCAAAGAGAAAACTTGTTTCATACTAGATGTCGAATTGGTGAGTTTACATGTAAAGTGATTATTGACAAGTGGTTCATGTACGAATGTGGTTGCTTCTAATGAGGTTTCTAAGTTGAATTTGATTGTTAGAGACCATCCACATCCTTATAAGTTGAGTTGGTTGGATGACAAAACGGGTTTGTTGGTGAAAAAGCAAGCTCTTGTGTCGTTTTCTATTGGGGGTTACAAAGATGAGTTGTGGGGTGATGTTCTACCCATGAGTGCTTGTCATCTTCTTCTTGGTAGACCTTGGCAATATGATCGAAAAGTTGTTCATGAGGGCGACACCAATGTGTACACGGTTTTGATGGGTTCTAAAAAGATTCGGTTGGTTCCTTTGTCTCCTAGTTCCATGGCACCCAAGAAGGTGGTTGAAGAGAAACAAAACTTGTTTCTTTCGGCCAAAGAATTCGAGAAAGAGGTAGAGTTGGAAGGAAATTGTTATGCTTTATATGTTAAACTTGTTTTGACTAACGGTGTGTCGTCTAGTAATCCGAAACTTGCAGCACTATTGGACGAGTTTGGTGATGTATTTCCGGAGGAATTGCCTCAAGGATTACCGCCATTGAGAGGCATTGAGCATGCTATTGATCTTGTGCCAGGCGCACCTTTGCCAAATAAGCCGGCATATAGATGTGATCCCGTAGCTTCTAAGGAGTTACAAAAGCAAATTGAAGAGTTGATTGACCGAGGCTATGTAAGAGAAAGCATGAGTCCATGTGCCGTTCCCGCTTTGCTTGTTCCTAAGAAAGATGGTACTTGGAGGATGTGTATTGATAGTAGAGCCGTCAACAACATTACAATCAAGTATCGTTTTCCTATGCCTAGATTGGAGGACATGCTTGATGAGCTACATAGCTTCGATTTTTTCGAAGATTGATTTGAGGAGTGGTTATCATCAAATGAGAATTCGGGAAGGAGATGAATGGAAAACCGCTTTCAAGACCAAACAAGGTCTATATGAGTGGATGGTGATGCCCTTTGGTCTTTGCAATGCTCCTAGTTCCTTTATGAGACTTATGAATGAGGTACTACGTCCCTTTCTTAACAAGTTTATTGTTGTCTATTTAGATGATATTCTTGTATATAGTACTAGTGTTGAGTCTCATTTACTTCACTTGAGAGCTTTATTTGAAAAATTAAGAGAGCAAAAGTTGTATGGAAAAATGGAAAAGTGTGATTTTCTTGTTCCTAGTATTGCTTTTCTTGGTTACATTGTGTCTAGGGATGGAGTTCATGTGGATCCGGAAAAGTCAAGGCCATGTCTTCATGGTTGGCGCCTACAAGTGCTCATGAATGTCGAAGCTTTCATGGTCTAGCTTCCTTTTATAGAAGATTCATCCGAAATTTCTCAACTATCATGGCACCAATCACGGATTTGATGAAGAAAGGGGAGTTTTCATGGAACTCTCATGCTCAAAAGGCGTTTGATGAAGTCAAGGAGTTACTTTGCAACGCTCCTATCCTTGCCTTGCCGGATTTCAACAAGTTGTTCGAAGTTGAGTGTGATGCTAGTGGACTTGGAGTTGGGGCGGTTTTGCTTCAAGAAAGGAGGCCCATTGCCTACTTTAGTGAGAAGTTGAGTGGCGCCAAACTCAATTACTCCAACTATGATCGTGAATTCTATGCAATTGTGAGAGCCTTGGATCATTGGTCTCATTACTTGAGGCCCAAGCCTTTCATTCTTCATTCGGATCATGAAGCACTCAAATACATCCATGGACAGCAAAAACTCAACCATAGGCATGCTAAGTGGGTTGAATTCCTACAAGCCTTCACATTTTCGTCCAAATACAAGGAAGGTAAGAGTAACATTGTTGCGGATGCCCTTTCTAGGCGTTCCTATCTTTTGGCCATGGTTGATGCAAGGGTGTTGGGGTTTGAACACTTAAAGGATTTGTATGATAATGATGATGATTTCCGTGAGTTCTTTAAGAGTCCTAATGGTTTGTTTGTGGTACAAGAGGGATTTTTGTTTAAGGGAAACAAGCTATGCATTCCTAAAAGTGGCGTGAGGGAGTTGCTTGTGAGAGAAGTTCATAGTGGAGGGGTGGCTGGTCATTTCGGTGTTCAAAAGACATTAGACACTTTGAATGAGAGTTTTTATTGGCCTAACATGATGAGGGATGTTCATATGGTGGTTAGTAAGTGTGCTACTTGTCAAAGGTCGAAGAGTACCTTCCATAAAGGCCTTTATACTCCATTACCCGTACCTGATACACCTTGGGATAGTGTGAGTATGGATTTCATTGTTGGTTTACCAAGAACTCAAAGGGGGAAGGACGCCATTATGGTGGTGGTGGATCGATTTTCGAAGATGGCTCACTTTGTTCCTATGCATAATAACTGATGATGCTTTGCATGTGGCGGATTTGTACTTCAAAGAGATTATTCGATTGCATGGTATTCCTAGAAGTATTGTTAGTGATCGAGATACAAAGTTCCTTAGTCACTTTTGGAGGAGCTTATGGAAGATGGTGGGGACTAAGTTACTCTTTAGCACAAGTCATCATCCTCAAACGGATGGTCAAACGGAAGTGACTAATAGAACTCTTGGAGCTTTGTTACGTGGCTTGGTGAGTAAAACACAAAAGGATTGGGATATAAAGCTAGCTCACGCCGAGTTTGCTTATAATCGAGCTCATTCTTCTACTACTTCTAAGTCTCCATTTGAGGTGGTCTATGGTATCAATCCTTTCCTTCCTATTGATTTTGTGTCACTAACTAAATCTGAAATTCATGTTGATTCAAAGAAGAGGTTGGAAGCCTTTAAGAAGACTTGTGAGCAAGTGAAAGCACGAATTGAGAAGATGAATACTCAATACAAAGAACGGGCCAACAAACATAGAAGACAACCGAAATTTCAGATTGGTGATTTGGTTTGGATTCATTTGAGGAAAGAACAGTTTCCAAGTAGAAGGAAGAACAAGCTTATGCCTAGAGCTGATGGTCCATTCAAAGTCATTGATGTGATTAATGAAAGTGCTTATAAGATCGAGCTTCCAAGTGATTATGGAGGTGTGAGTGCAACTTTCAATGTTGGTGATCTTAGTCCTTATTTAGATGATGAAAATTTAAGGACAAATTCTTTTTAAGAGGGGGAGAATGATACAAGTCAAGGTCAAGGTCAAGCTCCAAATGATCCGATTTGTTTAGTCCTTGAAGTGTTCGGGTTCAAGTTAAATTCAAACTCCTCATTTGTGTCATTTCTCAAGTGGGACGATGAGTCCATGGATGAAGCATGAAGATGACACCATTTCTAGAGTCTTAGTTATTTTAATTAAGTCTTTAAAATTCAGCAATAAAGGTCCGAAATTCAGTTGCCTTATTTCGGATCCTTAGGCGTGTCTTAGGCGTGTGTTTAGGCTCCTTGTGTTCCAAGGTTGCAAGTTGTCATTGAGTTGTAATATTCCTTGCCTTACTTCTTGGTTTCCTTAAGTGTGTTGGGCGTGTAAGGGGGATTATGGGGCTGATTTGTGGTTTCCTTATTTACTCCTTTATTCTCTCCTAGAATCAAGGGATTAAGATGTAAGGAATTAAGGAATGTTTCCTTAATTCTTATGGCTGATTTTCGGCCCTTACTTGGTCCTTGGAGGACAAGTTTACTCTATTATAAATAATAGTTCCATGCTATCATTCAAAGCATGTGAGATTTACCTAAAAACTTTGTTATTGAATTTAATTGTGTGATCAATTACTTTCGACCATTGAGTAATTTTCAGGAGTGATTATTTACTTAGTGTTTAATCTACTTTATTCCGAGGAGTGGTGTAAGTGAGATTAAGAGTTAATTAAAATATTCAGGAGTGATTATTTTAATTATCATATCCGGTGACTTAGAACATAAATTTCGGACTTCATTCATTCTTCAAATTCGAACCTAAGTTTCGGATTTCCTTGGTTGCTCTTCAACTTGGACGTGCAATCATATCAGTTGGTATCAGATTTTTCCAGGAGGGTGAGGATAGAAGGGATTCTTCTTTCATTGGTAAGTGCTTCTTCTTTGTCGATCCTTTGTTGGGGATTTGTGTGTGGTTGTGGCTTGCTATTTCTTCTGTGACGTAGCATCTTAATTGGGTTATAATGGCGGAATTGGCTGAAATAAAAGCTCTTATTGAGAAACTCTTTAACACTCAAAATGAAGAAAAAGAAAAAAGGGAAAGATTAACAGTAGCTCATAACATTCTTGCGGGTAAAGTGAACAATAAAAACGACCCTAATCATGTTGACTATGAATCTGATGTTGAAGAGGTTAAAATTGTTAAACCGACTTATGACAATGATAGGGGGATTAAACTAGATGACTTTACTGGTGATTCTAGTCCTGAGGATTTACTTGAATGGATTCGTCAACTTGAGACAATTTGTGATTATAAGGGGTTTGATGATGAGAAACGTTTTAAAATTGCCACCATTAGACTAACTAAGTATGCTGGAATTTGGTTAGAAAGTCTAAAGGCAAAAAGGGCGAGACTTGGGAAACCTA
The DNA here is from genome assembly GCA_947646795.1 of Beta lomatogona. NCBI lineage: Eukaryota > Viridiplantae > Streptophyta > Magnoliopsida > Caryophyllales > Amaranthaceae > Beta > Beta lomatogona. Next base: position 54,570 of record CANSNZ010001475.1, read on the forward strand.
AGCTTAAAAGTTGGACTAAGCTTAAAAGGAAATTGCATGAGAAGTTTGTTCCAAGTGATTTTATTCAACGACAATACATGAGAAAGAATTCTTTGACTCAAGATGTGTCGAGTGTGCATGATTATATGGTTGAATTTGACAAGTTGTGTTTGATTTGTGATGTTGAGGAGGTCGAACAAGAGAAAATTGCTAGGTTTGTTAATGGACTTAATAAATCTATTGCTAGAAAGGTTGATGTGTCGAATTATAGTACTTTTGATGATGTGTGTCGATTGGCTTTAAAATTTGAAAGGCATGAATTGGAGGAAAAGAAACCATATGGGGAAAATTCGGCCATAATAAGACCAGCTCTTCTTCTTCTTTCGTCCCTTCTTCTTCTTCTAACTCTTCTAAAACCTTTGAGAAAAAAGATAATCCTTCTAAGGGGGAACAAAAGGGAGACCGTCCTAAATTGGTGATTCCTAAAGAAAAATGGGAGGAAACTCGAAAGTGTTTTAAGTGTCAAGGGAGGGGTCACATTGCTAGTAATTGTCCATCTAGGAAGACCTTAACGATGAGACAATACATGGAAATAGAGGAGGAAGAAAGAACGTATAACATTGTGTGTGAAAAGGAGGAAGAATGTGAAAGTGATGATAATGAGATTGCATATGCCGAAGATGAATCTAGGATGCTTGGGGTTATTAGGAGAACTTTGCATGTTGATCATTCTCCTAACCATGATCAAAGAGAAAACTTGTTTCATACTAGATGTCGAATTGGTGAGTTTACATGTAATGTGATTATTGACAGTGGTTCATGTACGAATGTGGTTGCTTCTAATGTGGTTTCTAAGTTGAATTTGATTGTTAGAGACCATCCACATCCTTATAAGTTGAGTTGATTGGATGACAAAACGGGTTTGTTGGTGAAAAAGCAAGCTCTTGTGTCGTTTTCTATTGGGGGTTACAAAGATGAGTTGTGGGGTGATGTTCTACCCATGAGTGCTTGTCATCTTCTTCTTGGTAGACCTTGGCAATATGATCGAAAAGTTGTTCATGAGGGCGACACCAATGTGTACACGGTTTTGATGGGTTCTAAAAAGATTCGGTTGGTTCCTTTGTCTCCTAGTTCCATGGCACCCAAGAAGGTGGTTGAAGAGAAACAAAACTTGTTTCTTTCGGCCAAAGAATTCGAGAAAGAGGTAGAGTTGGAAGGAAATTGTTATGCTTTATATGTTAAACTTGTTTTGACTAACGGTGTGTCGTCTAGTAATCCGAAACTTGCAGCACTATTGGACGAGTTTGGTGATGTATTTCCGGAGGAATTGCCTCAAGGATTACCGCCATTGAGAGGCATTGAGCATGCTATTGATCTTGTGCCAGGTGCACCTTTGCCAAATAAGCCGGCATATAGATGTGATCTCGTAGCTTCTAAGGAGTTACAAAAGCAAATTGATGAGTTGATTGGACCGAGGCTATGTAAGAGAAAGCATGAGTCCATGTGCCGTTCCCGCTTTGCTTGTTCCTAAGAAAGATGGTACTTGGAGGATGTGTATTGATAGTAGAGCCGTCAACAACATTACAATCAAGTATCGTTTTCCTATGCCTAGATTGGAGGACATGCTTGATGAGCTACATGGAGCTTCGATTTTTTCGAAGATTGATTTGAGGAGTGGTTATCATCAAATGAGAATTCGGGAAGGAGATGAATGGAAAACCGCTTTCAAGACCAAACAAGGTCTATATGAGTGGATGGTGATGCCCTTTGGTCTTTGCAATGCTCCTAGTTCCTTTATGAGACTTATGAATGAGGTACTACGTCCCTTTCTTAACAAGTTTATTGTTGTCTATTTAGATGATATTCTTGTATATAGTACTAGTGTTGAGTCTCATTTACTTCACTTGAGAGCTTTATTTGAAAAATTAAGAGAGCAAAAGTTGTATGGAAAAATGGAAAAGTGTGATTTTCTTGTTCCTAGTATTGCTTTTCTTGGTTACATTGTGTCTAGGGATGGAGTTCATGTGGATCCGGAAAAAGTCAAGGCCATGTCTTCATGGTTGGCGCCTACAAGTGCTCATGAATGTCGAAGCTTTCATGGTCTAGCTTCCTTTTATAGAAGATTCATCCGAAATTTCTCAACTATCATGGCACCAATCACGGATTTGATGAAGAAAGGGGAGTTTTCATGGAACTCTCATGCTCAAAAGGCGTTTGATGAAGTCAAGGAGTTACTTTGCAACGCTCCTATCCTTGCCTTGCCGATTTCAACAAGTTGTTCGAAGTTGAGTGTGATGCTAGTGGACTTGGAGTTGGGGCGGTTTTGCTTCAAGAAAGGAGGCCCATTGCCTACTTTAGTGAGAAGTTGAGTGGCGCCAAACTCAATTACTCCAACTATGATCGTGAATTCTATGCAATTGTGAGAGCCTTGGATCATTGGTCTCATTACTTGAGGCCCAAGCCTTTCATTCTTCATTCGGATCATGAAGCACTCAAATACATCCATGGACAGCAAAAACTCAACCATAGGCATGCTAAGTGGGTTGAATTCCTACAAGCCTTCACATTTTCGTCCAAATACAAGGAAGGTAAGAGTAACATTGTTGCGGATGCCCTTTCTAGGCGTTCCTATCTTTTGGCCATGGTTGATGCAAGGGTGTTGGGGTTTGAACACTTAAAGGATTTGTATGATAATGATGATGATTTCCGTGAGTTCTTTAAGAGTCCTAATGGTTTGTTTGTGGTACAAGAGGGATTTTTGTTTAAGGGAAACAAGCTATGCATTCCTAAAAGTGGCGTGAGGGAGTTGCCTGTGAGAGAAGTTCATAGTGGAGGGGTGGCTGGTCATTTCGGTGTTCAAAAGACATTAGACACTTTGAATGAGAGTTTTTATTGGCCTAACATGATGAGGGATGTTCATATGGTGGTTAGTAAGTGTGCTACTTGTCAAAGGTCGAAGAGTACCTTCCATAAAGGCCTTTATACTCCATTACCCGTACCTGATACACCTTGGGATAGTGTGAGTATGGATTTCATTGTTGGTTTACCAAGAACTCAAAGGGGGAAGGACGCCATTATGGTGGTGGTGGATCGATTTTCGAAGATGGCTCACTTTGTTCCTATGCATAATAACTGATGATGCTTTGCATGTGGCGGATTTGTACTTCAAAGAGATTATTCGATTGCATGGTATTCCTAGAAGTATTGTTAGTGATCGAGATACAAAGTTCCTTAGTCACTTTTGGAGGAGCTTATGGAAGATGGTGGGGACTAAGTTACTCTTTAGCACAAGTCATCATCCTCAAACGGATGGTCAAACGGAAGTGACTAATAGAACTCTTGGAGCTTTGTTACGTGGCTTGGTGAGTAAAACACAAAAGGATTGGGATATAAAGCTAGCTCACGCCGAGTTTGCTTATAATCGAGCTCATTCTTCTACTACTTCTAAGTCTCCATTTGAGGTGGTCTATGGTATCAATCCTTTCCTTCCTATTGATTTTGTGTCACTAACTAAATCTGAAATTCATGTTGATTCAAAGAAGAGGTTGGAAGCCTTTAAGAAGACTTGTGAGCAAGTGAAAGCACGAATTGAGAAGATGAATACTCAATACAAAGAACGGGCCAACAAACATAGAAGACAACCGAAATTTCAGATTGGTGATTTGGTTTGGATTCATTTGAGGAAAGAACAGTTTCCAAGTAGAAGGAAGAACAAGCTTATGCCTAGAGCTGATGGTCCATTCAAAGTCATTGATGTGATTAATGAAAGTGCTTATAAGATCGAGCTTCCAAGTGATTATGGAGGTGTGAGTGCAACTTTCAATGTTGGTGATCTTAGTCCTTATTTAGATGATGAAAATTTAAGGACAAATTCTTTTTAAGAGGGGGAGAATGATACAAGTCAAGGTCAAGGTCAAGCTCCAAATGATCCGATTTGTTTAGTCCTTGAAGTGTTCGGGTTCAAGTTAAATTCAAACTCCTCATTTGTGTCATTTCTCAAGTGGGACGATGAGTCCATGGATGAAGCATGAAGATGACACCATTTCTAGAGTCTTAGTTATTTTAATTAAGTCTTTAAAATTCAGCAATAAAGGTCCGAAATTCAGTTGCCTTATTTCGGATCCTTAGGCGTGTCTTAGGCGTGTGTTTAGGCTCCTTGTGTTCCAAGGTTGCAAGTTGTCATTGAGTTGTAATATTCCTTGCCTTACTTCTTGGTTTCCTTAAGTGTGTTGGGCGTGTAAGGGGGATTATGGGGCTGATTTGTGGTTTCCTTATTTACTCCTTTATTCTCTCCTAGAATCAAGGGATTAAGATGTAAGGAATTAAGGAATGTTTCCTTAATTCTTATGGCTGATTTTCGGCCCTTACTTGGTCCTTGGAGGACAAGTTTACTCTATTATAAATAATAGTTCCATGCTATCATTCAAAGCATGTGAGATTTACCTAAAAACTTTGTTATTGAATTTAATTGTGTGATCAATTACTTTCGACCATTGAGTAATTTTCGAGGAGTGATTATTTACTTAGTGTTTAATCTACTTTATTCCAGGAGTGGTGTAAGTGAGATTAAGAGTTAATTAAAATATTCAGGAGTGATTATTTTAATTATCATATCCGGTGACTTAGAACATAAATTTCGGACTTCATTCATTCTTCAAATTCGAACCTAAGTTTCGGATTTCCTTGGTTGCTCTTCAACTTGGACGTGCAATCATATCAGTTGGTATCGATTTTTCCGGGAGGGTGAGGATAGAAGGGATTCTTCTTTCATTGGTAAGTGCTTCTTCTTTGTCGATCCTTTGTTGGGGATTTGTGTGTGGTTGTGGCTTGCTATTTCTTCCGTGACGTAGCATCTTAATTGGGTTATAATGGCGGAATTGGCTGAAATAAAAGCTCTTATTGAGAAACTCTTTAACACTCAAAATGAAGAAAAAGAAAAAAGGGAAAGATTAACAGTAGCTCATAACATTCTTGCGGGTAAAGTGAACAATAAAAACGACCCTAATCATGTTGACTATGAATCGATGTTGAAGAGGTTAAAATTGTTAAACCGACTTATGACAATGATAGGGGATTAAACTAGATGACTTTACCGGTGATTCTAGTCCCGAGGATTTACTTGAATGGATTCGTCAACTTGAGACAATTTGTGATTATAAGGGGTTTGATGATGAGAAACGTTTTAAAATTGCCACCATTAGACTAACTAAGTATGCTGGAATTTGGTTAGAAAGTCTAAAGGCAAAAAGGGCGAGACTTGGGAAACCTAAGCTTAAAAGTTGGACTAAGCTTAAAAGGAAATTGCATGAGAAGTTTGTTCCAAGTGATTTTATTCAACGACAATACATGAGAAAGAATTCTTTGACTCAAGATGTGTCGAGTGTGCATGATTATATGGTTGAATTTGACAAGTTGTGTTTGATTTGTGATGTTGAGGAGGTCGAACAAGAGAAAATTGCTAGGTTTGTTAATGGACTTAATAAATCTATTGCTAGAAAGGTTGATGTGTCGAATTATAGTACTTTTGATGATGTGTGTCGATTGGCTTTAAAATTTGAAAGGCATGAATTGGAGGAAAAGAAACCATATGGGGGAAAATTCGGCCATAATAAGACCAGCTCTTCTTCTTCTTTCGTCCCTTCTTCTTCTTCTAACTCTTCTAAAACCTTTGAGAAAAAAAGATAATCCTTCTAAGGGGGAACAAAAGGGAGACCGTCCTAAATTGGTGATTCCTAAAGAAAAATGGGAGGAAACTCGAAAGTGTTTTAAGTGTCAAGGGAGGGGTCACATTGCTAGTAATTGTCCATCTAGGAAGACCTTAACGATGAGACAATACATGGAAATAGAGGAGGAAGAAAGAACGTATAACATTGTGTGTGAAAAGGAGGAAGAATGTGAAAGTGATGATAATGAGATTGCATATGCCGAAGATGAATCTAGGATGCTTGGGGTTATTAGGAGAACTTTGCATGTTGATCATTCTCCTAACCATGATCAAAGAGAAAACTTGTTTCATACTAGATGTCGAATTGGTGAGTTTACATGTAATGTGATTATTGACAAGTGGTTCATGTACGAATGTGGTTGCTTCTAATGTGGTTTCTAAGTTGAATTTGATTGTTAGAGACCATCCACATCCTTATAAGTTGAGTTGATTGGATGACAAAACGGGTTTGTTGGTGAAAAAGCAAGCTCTTGTGTCGTTTTCTATTGGGGGTTACAAAGATGAGTTGTGGGGTGATGTTCTACCCATGAGTGCTTGTCATCTTCTTCTTGGTAGACCTTGGCAATATGATCGAAAAGTTGTTCATGAGGGCGACACCAATGTGTACACGGTTTTGATGGGTTCTAAAAGATTCGGGTTGGTTCCTTTGTCTCCTAGTTCCATGGCACCCAAGAAGGTGGTTGAAGAGAAACAAAACTTGTTTCTTTCGGCCAAAGAATTCGAGAAAGAGGTAGAGTTGGAAGGAAATTGTTATGCTTTATATGTTAAACTTGTTTTGACTAACGGTGTGTCGTCTAGTAATCCGAAACTTGCAGCACTATTGGACGAGTTTGGTGATGTATTTCCGGAGGAATTGCCTCAAGGATTACCGCCATTGAGAGGCATTGAGCATGCTATTGATCTTGTGCCAGGTGCACCTTTGCCAAATAAGCCGGCATATAGATGTGATCTCGTAGCTTCTAAGGAGTTACAAAAGCAAATTGATGAGTTGATTGACCGAGGCTATGTAAGAGAAAGCATGAGTCCATGTGCCGTTCCCGCTTTGCTTGTTCCTAAGAAAGATGGTACTTGGAGGATGTGTATTGATAGTAGAGCCGTCAACAACATTACAATCAAGTATCGTTTTCCTATGCCTAGATTGGAGGACATGCTTGATGAGCTACATGGAGCTTCGATTTTTTCGAAGATTGATTTGAGGAGTGGTTATCATCAAATGAGAATTCGGGAAGGAGATGAATGGAAAACCGCTTTCAAGACCAAACAAGGTCTATATGAGTGGATGGTGATGCCCTTTGGTCTTTGCAATGCTCCTAGTTCCTTTATGAGACTTATGAATGAGGTACTACGTCCCTTTCTTAACAAGTTTATTGTTGTCTATTTAGATGATATTCTTGTATATAGTACTAGTGTTGAGTCTCATTTACTTCACTTGAGAGCTTTATTTGAAAAATTAAGAGAGCAAAAGTTGTATGGAAAAATGGAAAAGTGTGATTTTCTTGTTCCTAGTATTGCTTTTCTTGGTTACATTGTGTCTAGGGATGGAGTTCATGTGGATCCGGAAAAAGTCAAGGCCATGTCTTCATGGTTGGCGCCTACAAGTGCTCATGAATGTCGAAGCTTTCATGGTCTAGCTTCCTTTTATAGAAGATTCATCCGAAATTTCTCAACTATCATGGCACCAATCACGGATTTGATGAAGAAAGGGGAGTTTTCATGGAACTCTCATGCTCAAATGGCGTTTGATGAAGTCAAGGAGTTACTTTGCAACGCTCCTATCCTTACCTTGCCAGATTTCAACAAGTTGTTCGAAGTTGAGTGTGATGCTAGTGGACTTGGAGTTGGGGCGGTTTTGCTTCAAGAAAGGAGGCCCATTGCCTACTTTAGTGAGAAGTTGAGTGGCGCCAAACTCAATTACTCCAACTATGATCGTGAATTCTATGCAATTGTGAGAGCCTTGGATCATTGGTCTCATTACTTGAGGCCCAAGCCTTTCATTCTTCATTCGGATCATGAAGCACTCAAATACATCCATGGACAGCAAAAACTCAACCATAGGCATGCTAAGTGGGTTGAATTCCTACAAGCCTTCACATTTTCGTCCAAATACAAGGAAGGTAAGAGTAACATTGTTGCGGATGCCCTTTCTAGGCGTTCCTATCTTTTGGCCATGGTTGATGCAAGGGTGTTGGGGTTTGAACACTTAAAGGATTTGTATGATAATGATGATGATTTATGTGAGTTCTTTAAGAGTCCTAATGGTTTGTTTGTGGTACAAGAGGGATTTTTGTTTAAGGGAAACAAGCTATGCATTCCTAAAAGTGGCGTGAGGGAGTTGCTTGTGAGAGAAGTTCATAGTGGAGGGGTGGCTGGTCATTTCGGTGTTCAAAAGACATTAGACACTTTGAATGAGAGTTTTTATTGGCCTAACATGATGAGGGATGTTCATATGGTGGTTAGTAAGTGTGCTACTTGTCAAAGGTCGAAGAGTACCTTCCATAAAGGCCTTTATACTCCATTACCCGTACCTGATACACCTTGGGATAGTGTGAGTATGGATTTCATTGTTGGTTTACCAAGAACTCAAAGGGGGAAGGACGCCATTATGGTGGTGGTGGATCGATTTTCGAAGATGGCTCACTTTGTTCCTATGCATAAAACCGATGATGCTTTGCATGTGGCGGATTTGTACTTCAAAGAGATTATTCGATTGCATGGTATTCCTAGAAGTATTGTTAGTGATCGAGATACAAAGTTCCTTAGTCACTTTTGGAGGAGCTTATGGAAGATGGTGGGGACTAAGTTACTCTTTAGCACAAGTCATCATCCTCAAACGAATGGTCAAACGGAAGTGACTAATAGAACTCTTGGAGCTTTGTTACGTGGCTTGGTGAGTAAAACACAAAAGGATTGGGATATAAAGCTAGCTCACGCCGAGTTTGCTTATAATCGAGCTCATTCTTCTACTACTTCTAAGTCTCCATTTGAGGTGGTCTATGGTATCAATCCTTTCCTTCCTATTGATTTTGTGTCACTAACTAAATCTGAAATTCATGTTGATTCAAAGAAGAGGTTGGAAGCCTTTAAGAAGACTTGTGAGCAAGTGAAAGCACGAATTGAGAAGATGAATACTCAATACAAAGAACGGGCCAACAAACATAGAAGACAACCGAAATTTCAGATTGGTGATTTGGTTTGGATTCATTTGAGGAAAGAACGGTTTCCAAGTAGAAGGAAGAACAAGCTTATGCCTAGAGCTGATGGTCCATTCAAAGTCATTGATGTGATTAATGAAAGTGCTTATAAGATCGAGCTTCCAAGTGATTATGGAGGTGTGAGTGCAACTTTCAATGTTGGTGATCTTAGTCCTTATTTAGATGATGAAAATTTGAGGACAAATTCTTTTGAAGAGGGGGAGAATGATACAAGTCAAGGTCAAGGTCAAGCTCCAAATGATCCGATTTGTTTAGTCCTTGAAGTGTTCGGGTTCAAGTTAAATTCAAACTCCTCATTTGTGTCATTTCTCAAGTGGGACGATGAGTCCATGGATGAAGCATGAAGATGACACCATTTCTAGAGTCTTAGTTATTTTAATTAAGTCTTTAAAATTCAGCAATAAAGGTCCGAAATTCAGTTGCCTTATTTCGGATCCTTAGGCGTGTCTTAGGCGTGTGTTTAGGCTCCTTGTGTTCCAAGGTTGCAAGTTGTCATTGAGTTGTAATATTCCTTGCCTTACTTCTTGGTTTCCTTAAGTGTGTTGGGCGTGTAAGGGGGATTATGGGGCTGATTTGTGGTTTCCTTATTTACTCCTTTATTCTCTCCTAGAATCAAGGGATTAAGATGTAAGGAATTAAGGAATGTTTCCTTAATTCTTATGGCTGATTTTCGGCCCTTACTTGGTCCTTGGAGGACAAGTTTACTCTATTATAAATAATAGTTCCATGCTATCATTCAAAGCATGTGAGATTTACCTAAAAACTTTGTTATTGAATTTAATTGTGTGATCAATTACTTTCGACCATTGAGTAATTTTCGGGAGTGATTATTTACTTAGTGTTTAATCTACTTTATTCCAAGAGTGGTGTAAGTGAGATTAAGAGTTAATTAAAATATTCAGGAGTGATTATTTTAATTATCATATCCGGTGACTTAGAACATAAATTTCGGACTTCATTCATTCTTCAAATTCGAACCTAAGTTTCGGATTTCCTTGGTTGCTCTTCAACTTGGACGTGCAATCATATCAGTTGGTATCAGATTTTTCCAGGAGGGTGAGGATAGAAGGGATTCTTTTTTCATTGGTAAGTGCTTCTTCTTTGTCGATCCTTTGTTGGGGATTTGTGTGTGGTTGTGGCTTGCTATTTCTTCCGTGACGTAGCATCTTAATTGGGTTATAATGGCGGAATTGGCTGAAATAAAAGCTCTTATTGAGAAACTCTTTAACACTCAAAATGAAGAAAAAGAAAAAGGGAAAGATTAACAGTAGCTCATAACATTCTTGCGGGTAAAGTGAACAATAAAAACGACCCTAATCATGTTGACTATGAATCCGATGTTGAAGAGGTTAAAATTGTTAAACCGACTTATGACAATGATAGGGGGATTAAACTAGATGACTTTACTCGTTGATTCTAGTCCCGAGGATTTACTTGAATGGATTCGTCAACTTGAGAAAATTTGTGATTATAAGGGGTTTGATGATGAGAAACGTTTTAAAATTGCCACCATTAGACTAACTAAGTATGCTGGAATTTGGTTAGAAAGTCTAAAGGCAAAAAGGGCGAGACTTGGGAAACCTAAGCTTAAAAGTTGGACTAAGCTTAAAAGGAAATTGCATGAGAAGTTTGTTCCAAGTGATTTTATTCAACGACAATACATGAGAAAGAATTCTTTGACTCAAGATGTGTCGAGTGTGCATGATTATATGGTTGAATTTGACAAGTTGTGTTTGATTTGTGATGTTGAGGAGGTCGAACAAGAGAAAATTGCTAGGTTTGTTAATGGACTTAATAAATCTATTGCTAGAAAGGTTGATGTGTCGAATTATAGTACTTTTGATGATGTGTGTCGATTGGCTTTAAAATTTGAAAGGCATGAATTGGAGGAAAAGAAACCATATGGGGGAAAATTCGGCCATAATAAGACCAGCTCTTCTTCTTCTTTCGTCCCTTCTTCTTCTTCTAACTCTTCTAAAACCTTTGAGAAAAAAGATAATTCTTCTAAGGGGGAACAAAAGGGAGACCGTCCTAAATTGGTGATTCCTAAAGAAAAATGGGAGGAAACTCGAAAGTGTTTTAAGTGTCAAGGGAGGGGTCACATTGCTAGTAATTGTCCATCTAGGAAGACCTTAACGATGAGACAATACATGGAAATAGAGGAGGAAGAAAGAACGTATAACATTGTGTGTGAAAAGGAGGAAGAATGTGAAAGTGATGATAATGAGATTGCATATGCCGAAGATGAATCTAGGATGCTTGGGGTTATTAGGAGAACTTTGCATGTTGATCATTCTCCTAACCATGATCAAAGAGAAAACTTGTTTCATACTAGATGTCGAATTGGTGAGTTTACATGTAATGTGATTATTGACAAGTGGTTCATGTACGAATGTGGTTGCTTCTAATGTGGTTTCTAAGTTGAATTTGATTGTTAGAGACCATCCACATCCTTATAAGTTGAGTTGATTGGATGACAAAACGGGTTTGTTGGTGAAAAAGCAAGCTCTTGTGTCGTTTTCTATTGGGGGTTACAAAGATGAGTTGTGGGGTGATGTTCTACCCATGAGTGCTTGTCATCTTCTTCTTGGTAGACCTTGGCAATATGATCGAAAAGTTGTTCATGAGGGCGACACCAATGTGTACACGGTTTTGATGGGTTCTAAAAAGATTCGGTTGGTTCCTTTGTCTCCTAGTTCCATGGCACCCAAGAAGGTGGTTGAAGAGAAACAAAACTTGTTTCTTTCGGCCAAAGAATTCGAGAAAGAGGTAGAGTTGGAAGGAAATTGTTATGCTTTATATGTTAAACTTGTTTTGACTAACGGTGTGTCGTCTAGTAATCCGAAACTTGCAGCACTATTGGACGAGTTTGGTGATGTATTTCCGGAGGAATTGCCTCAAGGATTACCGCCATTGAGAGGCATTGAGCATGCTATTGATCTTGTGCCAGGTGCACCTTTGCCAAATAAGCCGGCATATAGATGTGATCTCGTAGCTTCTAAGGAGTTACAAAAGCAAATTGAAGAGTTGATTGACCGAGGCTATGTAAGAGAAAGCATGAGTCCATGTGCCGTTCCCGCTTTGCTTGTTCCTAAGAAAGATGGTACTTGGAGGATGTGTATTGATAGTAGAGCCGTCAACAACATTACAATCAAGTATCGTTTTCCTATGCCTAGATTGGAGGACATGCTTGATGAGCTACATGGAGCTTCGATTTTTTCGAAGATTGATTTGAGGAGTGGTTATCATCAAATGAGAATTCGGGAAGGAGATGAATGGAAAACCGCTTTCAAGACCAAACAAGGTCTATATGAGTGGATGGTGATGCCCTTTGGTCTTTGCAATGCTCCTAGTTCCTTTATGAGACTTATGAATGAGGTACTACGTCCCTTTCTTAACAAGTTTATTGTTGTCTATTTAGATGATATTCTTGTATATAGTACTAGTGTTGAGTCTCATTTACTTCACTTGAGAGCTTTATTTGAAAAATTAAGAGAGCAAAAGTTGTATGGAAAAATGGAAAAGTGTGATTTTCTTGTTCCTAGTATTGCTTTTCTTGGTTACATTGTGTCTAGGGATGGAGTTCATGTGGATCCGGAAAAAGTCAAGGCCATGTCTTCATGGTTGGCGCCTACAAGTGCTCATGAATGTCGAAGCTTTCATGGTCTAGCTTCCTTTTATAGAAGATTCATCCGAAATTTCTCAACTATCATGGCACCAATCACGGATTTGATGAAGAAAGGGGAGTTTTCATGGAACTCTCATGCTCAAATGGCGTTTGATGAAGTCAAGGAGTTACTTTGCAACGCTCCTATCCTTACCTTGCCAGATTTCAACAAGTTGTTCGAAGTTGAGTGTGATGCTAGTGGACTTGGAGTTGGGGCGGTTTTGCTTCAAGAAAGGAGGCCCATTGCCTACTTTAGTGAGAAGTTGAGTGGCGCCAAACTCAATTACTCCAACTATGATCGTGAATTCTATGCAATTGTGAGAGCCTTGGATCATTGGTCTCATTACTTGAGGCCCAAGCCTTTCATTCTTCATTCGGATCATGAAGCACTCAAATACATCCATGGACAGCAAAAACTCAACCATAGGCATGCTAAGTGGGTTGAATTCCTACAAGCCTTCACATTTTCGTCCAAATACAAGGAAGGTAAGAGTAACATTGTTGCGGATGCCCTTTCTAGGCGTTCCTATCTTTTGGCCATGGTTGATGCAAGGGTGTTGGGGTTTGAACACTTAAAGGATTTGTATGATAATGATGATGATTTATGTGAGTTCTTTAAGAGTCCTAATGGTTTGTTTGTGGTACAAGAGGGATTTTTGTTTAAGGGAAACAAGCTATGCATTCCTAAAAGGGGCGTGAGGGAGTTGCTTGTGAGAGAAGTTCATAGTGGAGGGGTGGCTGGTCATTTCGGTGTTCAAAAGACATTAGACACTTTGAATGAGAGTTTTTATTGGCCTAACATGATGAGGGATGTTCATATGGTGGTTAGTAAGTGTGCTACTTGTCAAAGGTCGAAGAGTACCTTCCATAAAGGCCTTTATACTCCATTACCCGTACCCGATACACCTTGGGATAGTGTGAGTATGGATTTCATTGTTGGTTTACCAAGAACTCAAAGGGGGAAGGACGCCATTATGGTGGTGGTGGATCGATTTTCGAAGATGGCTCACTTTGTTCCTATGCATAAAACCGATGATGCTTTGCATGTGGCGGATTTGTACTTCAAAGAGATTATTCGATTGCATGGTATTCCTAGAAGTATTGTTAGTGATCGAGATACAAAGTTCCTTAGTCACTTTTGGAGGAGCTTATGGAAGATGGTGGGGACTAAGTTACTCTTTAGCACAAGTCATCATCCTCAAACGAATGGTCAAACGGAAGTGACTAATAGAACTCTTGGAGCTTTGTTACGTGGCTTGGTGAGTAAAACACAAAAGGATTGGGATTTAAAGCTAGCTCACGCCGAGTTTGCTTATAATCGAGCTCATTCTTCTACTACTTCTAAGTCTCCATTTGAGGTGGTCTATGGTATCAATCCTTTCCTTCCTATTGATTTTGTGTCACTAACTAAATCTGAAATTCATGTTGATTCAAAGAAGAGGTTGGAAGCCTTTAAGAAGACTTGTGAGCAAGTGAAAGCACGAATTGAGAAGATGAATACTCAATACAAAGAACGGGCCAACAAACATAGAAGACAACCGAAATTTCAGATTGGTGATTTGGTTTGGATTCATTTGAGGAAAGAACGGTTTCCAAGTAGAAGGAAGAACAAGCTTATGCCTAGAGCTGATGGTCCATTCAAAGTCATTGATGTGATTAATGAAAGTGCTTATAAGATCGAGCTTCCAAGTGATTATGGAGGTGTGAGTGCAACTTTCAATGTTGGTGATCTTAGTCCTTATTTTGATGATGAAAATTTGAGGACAAATTCTTTTGAAGAGGGGGAGAATGATACAAGTCAAGGTCAAGGTCAAGCTCCAAATGATCCGATTTGTTTAGTCCTTGAAGTGTTCGGGTTCAAGTTAAATTCAAACTCCTCATTTGTGTCATTTCTCAAGTGGGACGATGAGTCCATGGATGAAGCATGAAGATGACACCATTTCTAGAGTCTTAGTTATTTTAATTAAGTCTTTAAAATTCAGCAATAAAGGTCCGAAATTCAGTTGCCTTATTTCGGATCCTTAGGCGTGTCTTAGGCGTGTGTTTAGGCTCCTTGTGTTCCAAGGTTGCAAGTTGTCATTGAGTTGTAATATTCCTTGCCTTACTTCTTGGTTTCCTTAAGTGTGTTGGGCGTGTAAGGGGGATTATGGGGCTGATTTGTGGTTTCCTTATTTACTCCTTTATTCTCTCCTAGAATCAAGGGATTAAGATGTAAGGAATTAAGGAATGTTTCCTTAATTCTTATGGCTGATTTTCGGCCCTTACTTGGTCCTTGGAGGACAAGTTTACTCTATTATAAATAATAGTTCCATGCTATCATTCAAAGCATGTGAGATTTACCTAAAAACTTTGTTATTGAATTTAATTGTGTGATCAATTACTTTCGACCATTGAGTAATTTTCAGGAGTGATTATTTACTTAGTGTTTAATCTACTTTATTCCAGGAGTGGTGTAAGTGTGATTAAGAGTTAACTAAAATATTCAGGAGTGATTATTTTAATTATCATATCCGGTGACTTAGAACATAAATTTCGGACTTCATTCATTCTTCAAATTCGAACCTAAGTTTCGGATTTCCTTGGTTGCTCTTCAACTTGGACGTGCAATCATATCATTTAGATGATGAAAATTTGAGGACAAATTCTTTTGAAGAGGGGGAGAATGATACAAGTCAAGGTCAAGGTCAAGCTCCAAATGATCCGATTTGTTTAGTCCTTGAAGTGTTCGGGTTCAAGTTAAATTCAAACTCCTCATTTGTGTCATTTCTCAAGTGGGACGATGAGTCCATGGATGAAGCATGAAGATGACACCATTTCTAGAGTCTTAGTTATTTTAATTAGTCTTTAAAATTCAGCAATAAAGGTCCGAAATTCAGTTGCCTTATTTCGGATCCTTAGGCGTGTCTTAGGCGTGTGTTTAGGCTCCTTGTGTTCCAAGGTTGCAAGTTGTCATTGAGTTGTAATATTCCTTGCCTTACTTCTTGGTTTCCTTAAGTGTGTTGGGCGTGTAAGGGGGATTATGGGGCTGATTTGTGGTTTCCTTATTTACTCCTTTATTCTCTCCTAGAATCAAGGGATTAAGATGTAAGGAATTAAGGAATGTTTCCTTAATTCTTATGGCTGATTTTCGGCCCTTACTTGGTCCTTGGAGGACAAGTTTACTCTATTATAAATAATAGTTCCATGCTATCATTCAAAGCATGTGAGATTTACCTAAAAACTTTGTTATTGAATTTAATTGTGTGATCAATTACTTTCGACCATTGAGTAATTTTCAGGAGTGATTATTTACTTAGTGTTTAATCTACTTTATTCCAGGAGTGGTGTAAGTGAGATTAAGAGTTAATTAAAATATTCAGGAGTGATTATTTTAATTATCATATCCGGTGACTTAGAACATAAATTTCGGACTTCATTCATTCTTCAAATTCGAACCTAAGTTTCGGATTTCCTTGGTTGCTCTTCAACTTGGACGTGCAATCATATCAAATACTTTCCTTATTTCTTGGTTTCCTTATGTATTTAGGCGTGTGAAGGGGGATTGGGGGCTGATTTGGTTGTTTCCTTATTTACTCCTTTATTCTCTCCTAGAATCAAGGGATTAAGATGTAAGGAATTAAGGAATTGATGCAAGATACGTGCATGTATTGCTTCACCAACTATCTTTATTTGCTTTACTAGAAATGTTGCATGGTTTTACTTTACTCTTAAAGTAGAGGTTTTACATGTAACGAAAAATATGTCTTTTATTATGTTCGTTAGATAAATTAGTTAATTAAGTTATTTTATTGTTAGTTGAATGTAATAAGTTGGCCGAAATTGGAGTTGTAATAAGGGATGGCTTAGGCGTGTGGTTTTGTAAGATTTATGGAAAGTTTTGCAAAGCTTTCCTAAATCCAATGTTTCCTTAAGTTGTGCTAGATTCTAGGCTTTAATTTAGGGGAAACTTTCCTTATTTCTTGCTTAGGGAATCCGGTCATGATATAGCTTGGAGGGCAAGGTTGTTTGCTCATCCTATATAAGTACATGTGTTGTATAATTAGAGTAGCACTCGAATCATACAAGGAAGGATAGAATAGACAACCTAGAACTTGAATCCACAAGCTTGGTTGAATGGCAACTTTCGGACCACTAGGATAAGACACACCACCAAGTAATCTAAAAGATCCTAAGAACACAAATTAACTTGCCAAAGTTAATTAAGCAAAGGCACTAAACACTTGATTCTAATCCAAGAATGCAAAGTATTAAGCAAAGGTTTAAACACTCACGTTTTTAAGTCATAAAAGTCATGTCTGATGTGAATCTAAAAACACCCTTCTAAGAGTTGGACGATGTTTTTAAACTCAAGAACAAGAACACTCACAAGAACACTTTGTAACTCACGATTTTAGGATAAATGACCAAATCACAAGACAAACTCAATGATTTGGGATCTTAGGCCAGAGTGATATGATTGCACGTCCAAGTTGAAGAGCAACCAAGGAAATCCGAAACTTAGGTTCGAATTTGAAGAATGAATGAAGTCCGAAATTTATGTTCTAAGTCACCGGATATGATAATTAAAATAATCACTCCTGAATATTTTAATTAACTCTTAATCTCACTTACACCACTCCTGGAATAAAGTAGATTAAACACTAAGTAAATAATCACTCCTGAAAATTACTCAATGGTCGAAAGTAATTGATCACACAATTAAATTCAATAACAAAGTTTTTAGGTAAATCTCACATGCTTTGAATGATAGCATGGAACTATTATTTATAATAGAGTAAACTTGTCCTCCAAGGACCAAGTAAGGGCCGAAAATCAGCCATAAGAATTAAGGAAACATTCCTTAATTCCTTACATCTTAATCCCTTGATTCTAGGAGAGAATAAAGGAGTAAATAAGGAAACCACAAATCAGCCCCATAATCCCCCTTACACGCCCAACACACTTAAGGAAACCAAGAAGTAAGGCAAGGAATATTACAACTCAATGACAACTTGCAACCTTGGAACACAAGGAGCCTAAACACACGCCTAAGACACGCCTAAGGATCCGAAATAAGGCAACTGAATTTCGGACCTTTATTGCTGAATTTTAAAGACTTAATTAAAATAACTAAGACTCTAGAAATGGTGTCATCTTCATGCTTCATCCATGGACTCATCGTCCCACTTGAGAAATGACACAAATGAGGAGTTTGAATTTAACTTGAACCCGAACACTTCAAGGACTAAACAAATCGGATCATTTGGAGCTTGACCTTGACCTTGACTTGTATCATTCTCCCCCTCTTAAAAAGAATTTGTCCTCAAATTTTCATCATCTAAATAAGGACTAAGATCACCAACATTGAAAGTTGCACTCACACCTCCATAATCACTTGGAAGCTCGATCTTATAAGCACTTTCATTAATCACATCAATGACTTTGATTGGACCATCAGCTCTAGGCATAAGCTTGTTCTTCCTTCTACTTGGAAACCGTTCTTTCCTCAAATGAATCCAAACCAAATCACCAATCTGAAATTTCGGTTGTCTTCTATGTTTGTTGGCCCGTTCTTTGTATTGAGTATTCATCTTCTCAATTCGTGCTTTCACTTGCTCACAAGTCTTCTTAAAGGCTTCCAACCTCTTCTTTGAATCAACATGAATTTCAGATTTAGTTAGTGATACAAAATCAATAGGAAGGAAAGGATTGATACCATAGACCACCTCAAATGGAGACTTAGAAGTAGTAGAAGAATGAGCTCGATTATAAGCAAACTCGGCGTGAGCTAGCTTTATATCCCAATCCTTTTGTGTTTTACTCACCAAGCCACGTAACAAAGCTCCAAGAGTTCTATTAGTCACTTCCGTTTGACCATCCGTTTGAGGATGATGACTTGTGCTAAAGAGTAACTTAGTCCCCACCATCTTCCATAAGCTCCTCCAAAAGTGACTAAGGAACTTTGTATCTCGATCACTAACAATACTTCTAGGAATACCATGCAATCGAATAATCTCTTTGAAGTACAAATCCGCCACATGCAAAGCATCATCGTTTTATGCATAGGAACAAAGTGAGCCATCTTTGAAAATCGATCCACCACCACCATAATGGCGTCCTTCCCCCTTTGAGTTCTTGGTAAACCAACAATGAAATCCATACTCACACTATCCCAAGGTGTATCGTGTACGGGTAATGGAGTATAAAGGCCTTTATGGAAGGTACTCTTCGACCTTTGACAAGTAGCACACTTACTAACCACCATATGAACATCCCTCATCATGTTAGGCCAATAAAAACTCTCATTCAAAGTGTCTAATGTCTTTTGAACACCGAAATGACCAGCCACCCCTCCACTATGAACTTCTCTCACAAGCAACTCCCTCACGCCACTTTTAGGAATGCATAGCTTGTTTCCCTTAAACAAAAATCCCTCTTGTACCACAAACAAACCATTAGGACTCTTAAAGAACTCACGGAAATCATCATCATTATCATACAAATCCTTTAAGTGTTCAAACCCCAACACCCTTGCATCAACCATGGCCAAAAGATAGGAACGCCTAGAAAGGGCATCCGCAACAATGTTACTCTTACCTTCCTTGTATTTGGACGAAAATGTGAAGGCTTGTAGGAATTCAACCCACTTAGCATGCCTATGGTTGAGTTTTTTGCTGTCCATGGATGTATTTGAGTGCTTCATGATCCGAATGAAGAATGAAAGGCTTGGGCCTCAAGTAATGAGACCAATGATCCAAGGCTCTCACAATTGCATAGAATTCACGATCATAGTTGGAGT
This sequence comes from Beta lomatogona, assembly GCA_947646795.1. Classification (NCBI taxonomy): domain Eukaryota; kingdom Viridiplantae; phylum Streptophyta; class Magnoliopsida; order Caryophyllales; family Amaranthaceae; genus Beta; species Beta lomatogona. The sequence continues at coordinate 73,931 of CANSNZ010001475.1, forward strand.
AATTGAGTTTGGCGCCACTCAACTTCTCACTAAAGTAGGCAATGGGCCTCCTTTCTTGAAGCAAAACCGCCCCAACTCCAAGTCCACTAGCATCACACTCAACTTCGAACAACTTGTTGAAATCCGGCAAGGCAAGGATAGGAGCGTTGCAAAGTAACTCCTTGACTTCATCAAACGCCTTTTGAGCATGAGAGTTCCATGAAAACTCCCCTTTCTTCATCAAATCCGTGATTGGTGCCATGATAGTTGAGAAATTTCGGATGAATCTTCTATAAAAGGAAGCTAGACCATGAAAGCTTCGACATTCATGAGCACTTGTAGGCGCCAACCATGAAGACATGGCCTTGACTTTTTCCGGATCCACATGAACTCCATCCCTAGACACAATGTAACCAAGAAAAGCAATACTAGGAACAAGAAAATCACACTTTTCCATTTTTCCATACAACTTTTGCTCTCTTAATTTTTCAAATAAAGCTCTCAAGTGAAGTAAATGAGACTCAACACTAGTACTATATACAAGAATATCATCTAAATAGACAACAATAAACTTGTTAAGAAAGGGACGTAGTACCTCATTCATAAGTCTCATAAAGGAACTAGGAGCATTGCAAAGACCAAAGGGCATCACCATCCACTCATATAGACCTTGTTTGGTCTTGAAAGCGGTTTTCCATTCATCTCCTTCCCGAATTCTCATTTGATGATAACCACTCCTCAAATCAATCTTCGAAAAATCGAAGCTCCATGTAGCTCATCAAGCATGTCCTCCAATCTAGGCATAGGAAAACGATACTTGATTGTAATGTTGTTGACGGCTCTACTATCAATACACATCCTCCAAGTACCATCTTTCTTAGGAACAAGCAAAGCGGGAACGGCACATGGACTCATGATTTCTCTTACATAGCCTCGGTCAATCAACTCTTCAATTTGCTTTTGTAACTCCTTAGAAGCTACGGGATCACATCTATATGCCGGCTTATTTGGCAAAGGTGCGCCTGGCACAAGATCAATAGCATGCTCAATGCCTCTCAATGGCGGTAATCCTTGAGGCAATTCCTCCGGAAATACATCACCAAACTCGTCCAATAGTGCTGCAAGTTTCGGATTACTAGACGACACACCGTTAGTCAAAACAAGTTTAACATATAAAGCATAACAATTTCCTTCCAACTCTACCTCTTTCTCGAATTCTTTGGCCGAAAGAAACAAGTTTTGTTTCTCTTCAACCACCTTCTTGGGTGCCATGGAACTAGGAGACAAAGGAACCAACCGAATCTTTTTAGAACCCATCAAAACCGTGTACACATTGGTGTCGCCCTCATGAACAACTTTTCGATCATATTGCCAAGGTCTACCAAGAAGAAGATGACAAGCACTCATGGGTAGAACATCACCCCACAACTCATCTTTGTAACCCCCAATAGAAAACGACACAAGAGCTTGCTTTTTCACCAACAAACCCGTTTTGTCATCCAACCAACTCAACTTATAAGGATGTGGATGGTCTCTAACAATCAAATTCAACTTAGAAACCACATAGAAGCAACCACATTCGTACATGAACCACTGTCAATAATCACATTACATGTAAACTCACCAATTCGACATCTAGTATGAAACAAGTTTTCTCTTTGATCATGGTTAGGAGAATGATCAACATGCAAAGTTCTCCTAATAACCCCAAGCATCCTAGATTCATCTTCGGCATATGCAATCTCATTATCATCACTTTCACATTCTTCCTCCTTTTCACACACAATGTTATACGTTCTTTCTTCCTCCTCTATTTCCATGTATTGTCTCATCGTTAAGGTCTTCCTAGATGGAGAATTACTAGCAATGTGACCCCTCCCTTGACACTTAAAACACTTTCGAGTTTCCTCCCATTTTTCTTTAGGAATCACCAATTTAGGACGGTCTCCCTTTTGTTCCCCCTTAGAAGGATTATCTTTTTTCTCAAAGGTTTTAGAAGAGTTAGAAGAAGAAGAAGGGACGAAAGAAGAAGAAGAGCTGGTCTTATTATGGCTGAATTTTCCCCCATATGGTTTCTTTTCCTCCAATTCATGCCTTTCAAATTTTAAAGCCAATCGACACACATCATCAAAAGTACTATAATTCGACACATCAACCTTTCTAGCAATAGATTTATTAAGTCCATTAACAAACCTAGCAATTTTCTCTTGTTCGACCTCCTCAACATCACAAATCAAACACAACTTGTCAAATTCAACCATATAATCATGCACACTCGACACATCTTGAGTCAAAGAATTCTTTCTCATGTATTGTCGTTGAATAAAATCACTTGGAACAAACTTCTCCTGCAATTTCCTTTTAAGCTTAGTCCAACTTTTAAGCTTAGGTTTCCCAAGTCTCGCCCTTTTTGCCTTTAGACTTTCTAACCAAATTCCAGCATACTTAGTTAGTCTAATGGTGGCAATTTTAAAACGTTTCTCATCATCAAACCCCTTATAATCACAAATTTTCTCAAGTTGACGAATCCATTCAAGTAAATCCTCGGGACTAGAATCACCAGTAAAGTCATCTAGTTTAATCCCCTATCATTGTCATAAGTCGGTTTAACAATTTTAACCTCTTCAACATCGGATTCATAGTCAACATGATTAGGGTCGTTTTTATTGTTCACTTTACCCGCAAGAATGTTATGAGCTACTGTTAATCTTTCCCTTTTTTCTTTTTCTTCATTTTGAGTGTTAAAGAGTTTCTCAATAAGAGCTTTTATTTCAGCCAATTCCGCCATTATAACCCAATTAAGATGCTACGTCACGAAGAAATAGCAAGCCACAACCACACACAAATCCCCAACAAAGGATCGACAAAGAAGAAGCACTTACCAATGAAAGAAGAATCCCTTCTATCCTCACCCTCCTGGAAAAATCTGATACCAACCGATATGATTGCACGTCCAAGTTGAAGAGCAACCAAGGAAATCCGAAACTTAGGTTCGAATTTGAAGAATGAATGAAGTCCGAAATTTATGTTCTAAGTCACCGGATATGATAATTAAAATAATCACTCCTGAATATTTTAATTAACTCTTAATCTCACTTACACCACTCCTGGAATAAAGTAGATTAAACACTAAGTAAATAATCACTCCTGAAAATTACTCAATGGTCGAAAGTAATTGATCACACAATTAAATTCAATAACAAAGTTTTTAGGTAAATCTCACATGCTTTGAATGATAGCATGGAACTATTATTTATAATAGAGTAAACTTGTCCTCCAAGGACCAAGTAAGGGCCGAAAATCAGCCATAAGAATTAAGGAAACATTCCTTAATTCCTTACATCTTAATCCCTTGATTCTAGGAGAGAATAAAGGAGTAAATAAGGAAACCACAAATCAGCCCCATAATCCCCCTTACACGCCCAACACACTTAAGGAAACCAAGAAGTAAGGCAAGGAATATTACAACTCAATGACAACTTGCAACCTTGGAACACAAGGAGCCTAAACACACGCCTAAGACACGCCTAAGGATCCGAAATAAGGCAACTGAATTTCGGACCTTTATTGCTGAATTTTAAAGACTTAATTAAAATAACTAAGACTCTAGAAATGGTGTCATCTTCATGCTTCATCCATGGACTCATCGTCCCACTTGAGAAATGACACAAATGAGGAGTTTGAATTTAACTTGAACCCGAACACTTCAAGGACTAAACAAATCGGATCATTTGGAGCTTGACCTTGACCTTGACTTGTATCATTCTCCCCCTCTTAAAAAGAATTTGTCCTTAAATTTTCATCATCTAAATAAGGACTAAGATCACCAACATTGAAAGTTGCACTCACACCTCCATAATCACTTGGAAGCTCGATCTTATAAGCACTTTCATTAATCACATCAATGACTTTGAATGGACCATCAGCTCTAGGCATAAGCTTGTTCTTCCTTCTACTTGGAAACTGTTCTTTCCTCAAATGAATCCAAACCAAATCACCAATCTGAAATTTCGGTTGTCTTCTATGTTTGTTGGCCCGTTCTTTGTATTGAGTATTCATCTTCTCAATTCGTGCTTTCACTTGCTCACAAGTCTTCTTAAAGGCTTCCAACCTCTTCTTTGAATCAACATGAATTTCAGATTTAGTTAGTGACACAAAATCAATAGGAAGGAAAGGATTGATACCATAGACCACCTCAAATGGAGACTTAGAAGTAGTAGAAGAATGAGCTCGATTATAAGCAAACTCGGCGTGAGCTAGCTTTATATCCCAATCCTTTTGTGTTTTACTCACCAAGCCACGTAACAAAGCTCCAAGAGTTCTATTAGTCACTTCCGTTTGACCATCCGTTTGAGGATGATGACTTGTGCTAAAGAGTAACTTAGTCCCCACCATCTTCCATAAGCTCCTCCAAAAGTGACTAAGGAACTTTGTATCTCGATCACTAACAATACTTCTAGGAATACCATGCAATCGAATAATCTCTTTGAAGTACAAATCCGCCACATGCAAAGCATCATCAGTTATTATGCATAGGAACAAAGTGAGCCATCTTCGAAAATCGATCCACCACCACCATAATGGCGTCCTTCCCCCTTTGAGTTCTTGGTAAACCAACAATGAAATCCATACTCACACTATCCCAAGGTGTATCAGGTACGGGTAATGGAGTATAAAGGCCTTTATGGAAGGTACTCTTCGACCTTTGACAAGTAGCACACTTACTAACCACCATATGAACATCCCTCATCATGTTAGGCCAATAAAAACTCTCATTCAAAGTGTCTAATGTCTTTTGAACACCGAAATGACCAGCCACCCCTCCACTATGAACTTCTCTCACAAGCAACTCCCTCACGCCACTTTTAGGAATGCATAGCTTGTTTCCCTTAAACAAAAATCCCTCTTGTACCACAAACAAACCATTAGGACTCTTAAAGAACTCACGGAAATCATCATCATTATCATACAAATCCTTTAAGTGTTCAAACCCCAACACCCTTGCATCAACCATGGCCAAAAGATAGGAACGCCTAGAAAGGGCATCCGCAACAATGTTACTCTTACCTTCCTTGTATTTGGACGAAAATGTGAAGGCTTGTAGGAATTCAACCCACTTAGCATGCCTATGGTTGAGTTTTTGCTGTCCATGGATGTATTTGAGTGCTTCATGATCCGAATGAAGAATGAAAGGCTTGGGCCTCAAGTAATGAGACCAATGATCCAAGGCTCTCACAATTGCATAGAATTCACGATCATAGTTGGAGTAATTGAGTTTGGCGCCACTCAACTTCTCACTAAAGTAGGCAATGGGCCTCCTTTCTTGAAGCAAAACCGCCCCAACTCCAAGTCCACTAGCATCACACTCAACTTCGAACAACTTGTTGAAATCCGGCAAGGCAAGGATAGGAGCGTTGCAAAGTAACTCCTTGACTTCATCAAACGCCTTTTGAGCATGAGAGTTCCATGAAAACTCCCCTTTCTTCATCAAATCCGTGATTGGTGCCATGATAGTTGAGAAATTTCGGATGAATCTTCTATAAAAGGAAGCTAGACCATGAAAGCTTCGACATTCATGAGCACTTGTAGGCGCCAACCATGAAGACATGGCCTTGACTTTTTCCGGATCCACATGAACTCCATCCCTAGACACAATGTAACCAAGAAAAGCAATACTAGGAACAAGAAAATCACACTTTTCCATTTTTCCATACAACTTTTGCTCTCTTAATTTTTCAAATAAAGCTCTCAAGTGAAGTAAATGAGACTCAACACTAGTACTATATACAAGAATATCATCTAAATAGACAACAATAAACTTGTTAAGAAAGGGACGTAGTACCTCATTCATAAGTCTCATAAAGGAACTAGGAGCATTGCAAAGACCAAAGGGCATCACCATCCACTCATATAGACCTTGTTTGGTCTTGAAAGCGGTTTTCCATTCATCTCCTTCCCGAATTCTCATTTGATGATAACCACTCCTCAAATCAATCTTCGAAAAAATCGAAGCTCCATGTAGCTCATCAAGCATGTCCTCCAATCTAGGCATAGGAAAACGATACTTGATTGTAATGTTGTTGACGGCTCTACTATCAATACACATCCTCCAAGTACCATCTTTCTTAGGAACAAGCAAAGCGGGAACGGCACATGGACTCATGCTTTCTCTTACATAGCCTCGGTCAATCAACTCTTCAATTTGCTTTTGTAACTCCTTAGAAGCTACGGGATCACATCTATATGCCGGCTTATTTGGCAAAGGTGCGCCTGGCACAAGATCAATAGCATGCTCAATGCCTCTCAATGGCGGTAATCCTTGAGGCAATTCCTCCGGAAATACATCACCAAACTCGTCCAATAGTGCTGCAAGTTTCGGATTACTAGACGACACACCGTTAGTCAAAACAAGTTTAACATATAAAGCATAACAATTTCCTTCCAACTCTACCTCTTTCTCGAATTCTTTGGCCGAAAGAAACAAGTTTTGTTTCTCTTCAACCACCTTCTTGGGTGCCATGGAACTAGGAGACAAAGGAACCAACCGAATCTTTTTAGAACCCATCAAAACCGTGTACACATTGGTGTCGCCCTCATGAACAACTTTTCGATCATATTGCCAAGGTCTACCAAGAAGAAGATGACAAGCACTCATGGGTAGAACATCACCCCACAACTCATCTTTGTAACCCCCAATAGAAAACGACACAAGAGCTTGCTTTTTCACCAACAAACCCGTTTTGTCATCCAACCAACTCAACTTATAAGGATGTGGATGGTCTCTAACAATCAAATTCAACTTAGAAACCACATTAGAAGCAACCACATTCGTACATGAACCACTTGTCAATAATCACATTACATGTAAACTCACCAATTCGACATCTAGTATGAAACAAGTTTTCTCTTTGATCATGGTTAGGAGAATGATCAACATGCAAAGTTCTCCTAATAACCCCAAGCATCCTAGATTCATCTTCGGCATATGCAATCTCATTATCATCACTTTCACATTCTTCCTCCTTTTCACACACAATGTTATACGTTCTTTCTTCCTCCTCTATTTCCATGTATTGTCTCATCGTTAAGGTCTTCCTAGATGGAGAATTACTAGCAATGTGACCCCTCCCTTGACACTTAAAACACTTTCGAGTTTCCTCCCATTTTTCTTTAGGAATCACCAATTTAGGACGGTCTCCCTTTTGTTCCCCCTTAGAAGGATTATCTTTTTTCTCAAAGGTTTTAGAAGAGTTAGAAGAAGAAGAAGGGACGAAAGAAGAAGAAGAGCTGGTCTTATTATGGCTGAATTTTCCCCATATGGTTTCTTTTCCTCCAATTCATGCCTTTCAAATTTTAAAGCCAATCGACACACATCATCAAAAGTACTATAATTCGACACATCAACCTTTCTAGCAATAGATTTATTAAGTCCATTAACAAACCTAGCAATTTTCTCTTGTTCGACCTCCTCAACATCACAAATCAAACACAACTTGTCAAATTCAACCATATAATCATGCACACTCGACACATCTTGAGTCAAAGAATTCTTTCTCATGTATTGTCGTTGAATAAAATCACTTGGAACAAACTTCTCCTGCAATTTCCTTTTAAGCTTAGTCCAACTTTTAAGCTTAGGTTTCCCAAGTCTCGCCCTTTTTGCCTTTAGACTTTCTAACCAAATTCCAGCATACTTAGTTAGTCTAATGGTGGCAATTTTAAAACGTTTCTCATCATCAAACCCCTTATAATCACAAATTTTCTCAAGTTGACGAATCCATTCAAGTAAATCCTCGGGACTAGAATCACCAGTAAAGTCATCTAGTTTAATCCCCCTATCATTGTCATAAGTCGGTTTAACAATTTTAACCTCTTCAACATCAGATTCATAGTCAACATGATTAGGGTCGTTTTTATTGTTCACTTTACCCGCAAGAATGTTATGAGCTACTGTTAATCTTTCCCTTTTTTCTTTTTCTTCATTTTGAGTGTTAAAGAGTTTCTCAATAAGAGCTTTTATTTCAGCCAATTCCGCCATTATAACCCAATTAAGATGCTACGTCACGGAAGAAATAGCAAGCCACAACCACACACAAATCCCCAACAAAGGATCGACAAAGAAGAAGCACTTACCAATGAAAGAAGAATCCCTTCTATCCTCACCCTCCTGGAAAAATCTGATACCAACTGATATGATTGCACGTCCAAGTTGAAGAGCAACCAAGGAAATCCGAAACTTAGGTTCGAATTTGAAGAATGAATGAAGTCCGAAATTTATGTTCTAAGTCACCGGATATGATAATTAAAATAATCACTCCTGAATATTTTAATTAACTCTTAATCTCACTTACACCACTCCTGGAATAAAGTAGATTAAACACTAAGTAAATAATCACTCCTGAAAATTACTCAATGGTCGAAAGTAATTGATCACACAATTAAATTCAATAACAAAGTTTTTAGGTAAATCTCACATGCTTTGAATGATAGCATGGAACTATTATTTATAATAGAGTAAACTTGTCCTCCAAGGACCAAGTAAGGGCCGAAAATCAGCCATAAGAATTAAGGAAACATTCCTTAATTCCTTACATCTTAATCCCTTGATTCTAGGAGAGAATAAAGGAGTAAATAAGGAAACCACAAATCAGCCCCATAATCCCCCTTACACGCCCAACACACTTAAGGAAACCAAGAAGTAAGGCAAGGAATATTACAACTCAATGACAACTTGCAACCTTGGAACACAAGGAGCCTAAACACACGCCTAAGACACGCCTAAGGATCCGAAATAAGGCAACTGAATTTCGGACCTTTATTGCTGAATTTTAAAGACTTAATTAAAATAACTAAGACTCTAGAAATGGTGTCATCTTCATGCTTCATCCATGGACTCATCGTCCCACTTGAGAAATGACACAAATGAGGAGTTTGAATTTAACTTGAACCCGAACACTTCAAGGACTAAACAAATCGGATCATTTGGAGCTTGACCTTGACCTTGACTTGTATCACAGAGACAAGACTCACTCAATCTCCCCTAATCTTATCACTCAAGACTCACTCAAAGTAATAAGGGTTAGTTTCAAACTTGAGACAAACTCAAAGCTAAAAACTGAAAACACAAAGGTTTTTACTTCAAAACTCAAAACTGATTTCTATTATCATTTGCTGTCCTTATATAGAGGTAAGGAGCAGCAAGGATGAGCTAAAAAAACACCCTAAAAACCGTCCTTTGAAGAATGGTTTTGAGGAGTTACAAAACTCCTTGATTCAAGCCCTAATTAAGCCTCATTTAAGGTGCTGTTACAAAAGAAAGCAATCAGCAACTATGGAGCTGTAAACAACCCTTAATTACATGCCTAATCAGCCACTAAACACACACCTACTAGCCTTAGTATCATAAGTAATCACTAGGCTTTATTTTAAGCTTGAAAATAAAACAACAAAAATAAATAGGAACCCAAACAGAACTTGGGCTTCCTTTACATCCTTGCTTGCAACCCAAACAGAACTTGGGCTCTTCAAAATGTGATGCACGCCTCAATCCACCATCCAAGTTAAACATGTAACAAACTCGGGCTTATGAACAAATGGAGAAAAGCCAAGAGCTTCTAAAACAAGTGCAACCGGTTCATGAACCAAAGAGCCTTTAAGTGGGCTAGACTTTGGATCATTCTCCCCTTCTTTTGAAGAGTTTGCCCTCAAACTTGAATCATCTAAGTATGGTGACAAATCCCCCACATTGAAAGTAGCACTAACACCTATCAACTCATCGGGAAGCTCAATTTTGTAAGCACTATCATTCACCCTTTCAAGCACTCTAAATGGACCATCGAACGAGGCATGAGTTTGTTTTTGCGAAGTTTGGGAAATCTCTCTTTCCTCAAATGAAGCCAAACCAAATCCCCGGGGTAAAAGATGGGTTGTTTTCGTCGTTTGTTTGCTCTCTCTTGGTATTTCTTATTCATCTCCTCAATTCTTTTCTTCACTTGCTCACAGGTTTTTGAAAGGCTTCCACCCTCTTTTTAGCATCTTTCTCCACAATATCCCCTTTAACCATAGGAATAAGATCAATAGGCACAAAGGGATTCACTCCATAAACTACTTCAAATGGGGAGCGAGAAGTAGTTAAGGAATGAGCTCGGTTGTAAGCAAACTCCGCATGGGCTAGTTTCATGTCCCAATCTTTTTGCGTTTTGCTTACAAGTCCTCTCAACAATGTACCTAAAGTTCTATTTGTCACCTCCGTTTGCCCATCAGTTTGGGGATGATGAGAGGTGCTAAACAGCAACTTGGTACCAACAAGCTTCCATAGGGTCCTCCAAAAGTGACTAAGAAACTTGGAGTCCCTATCCGAAACTATACTTCGAGGAATGCCATGAAGTTTGACTACTTCCTTGAAGTACAATTCCGCCACTTTTACAAGCATCATCGGTTTTATTACAAGCTATGAAGTGAGCCATTTTAGAGAATCTATCTACAACAACCATGATACTATCCCTTCCCCTTTGAGTTCTTGGTAATCCCACAATGAAGTCCATGCTAACACTCTCCCATGGGGCATCCGGAACTGGAAGAGGAGTATAGAGACCTTTGGTGAAGTGACCCTTTGCTTTTTGACAAGTTGCACATCTCTCCACAACCAAAGTCACATCTTTGATCATTCTTGGCCAATAGAAATGCTCACCAAGAATATCAAGAGTCTTTTGGATGCCAAAGTGTCCTGCCAAACCACCACTATGCACTTCTCTCACCAACAACTCCCTCACACCACTCTTGGGGACACACAACTTGTTACCCTTGAAGAGGTAACCATCTTGCTGCACAAACTCCTTTGATGGACTCTCTAACTCACTTGCAAAATCAGGATCATGTTGATAGCCCTCTTTGAGTTGTTCAAAACCCAAAATCTTAGCATCCACCATAGAAAGTAAGTAGTTCCGACGAGACAAAGCATCGGCCACTACATTACTCTTCCCATCTTTATATTTTGAACTAAAGGTAAATGTTTGGAGAAACTCCACCCATTTAGCATGCCTTTGGTTCAACTTTTGTTGCCCATGGATGAACTTAAGCGCCTCATGGTCCGAATGAAGGACAAAAGGCTTAGGCCTCAAGTAATGAGACCAATGATCAAGAGCCCTCACAATGGCATAGAACTCACGATCATAGGTGGAATAGTTAAGCTTAGCCCCATTTAACTTCTCACTAAAGTAGCATACAGGCTTCCTCTCTTGTATCAAAACCGCACCAATCCCAATCCCACTCGCATCACACTCCACCTCAAACACTTTGTTAAAGTCGGGAAGTACAAGTATGGGAGCATTACAAAGCATATGCTTGACCTTCTCAAAGGCCTTTTGTGCACTCTCACCCCACTCAAACTCACCTTTCTTTGTTAACTCGGTGATAGGAGCCATGATAGTAGAGAAGTTCTTGATGAACCGCCTATAGAAGGAGGCTAGTCCATGGAAGCTTCTTACTTCATGCACATTGGTTGGAGCCAACCATGATTGTACGGCCTTTACTTTTTCCCGGATCTACATGCACCCCCTCTCCTGTTACAATGTATCCTACGAATACAACACTAGGAGTCATGAATACACATTTCTCAATCTTGCCATACAACTTCATCTCCCTCAATTTTTCAAACAACCTCCTCAAATGAATTACATGATCTTCATTGTTTTTACTATACACAAGTATGTCATCTAAGTAAACAACAATAAAATCATTAAGGAAAGGACGGAGGACTTCATTCATCAACCGCATGAAGGAGCTTGGGGCGTTGCAAAGCCCAAATGGCATAACCAACCACTCATATAACCCTTGCTTTGTTTTGAAAGCCGTTTTCCACTCATCTCCCTCCCGTATTCTCATTTGATGGTATCCACTCCTTAAGTCTATTTTGGAAAAGACTAAGGAACCACTCAATTCATCTAGCATATCTTGCAAACGAGGCATAGGAAAACGATATTTGATGGTTATGTTGTTAATGGAACGACTATCAACACACATTCTCCAAGTACCATCTTTCTTTGGTACTAAGAGGGCAGGAACCGCGCAAGGACTAAGGCTCTCTCTCACATAGCCTCTTTCAATCAATTCATTCACTTGCCTTTCAAGTTCCTTGCTCTCTTCTGGATTACACCTATAGGCAGCCTTGTTGGGCAAAGGTGATCCTGGAATCAAGTCAATGGCATGCTCAATGCCCCTTATTGGAGGGAGGCCCTTGGGCAAGTCATTGGGGAACACATCTTTGAACTCTTCCAACAACTCATCCAAAAGTGGTGAGTTATTGTAAGTAGTCTCATTCTCATCTTTGGTCCTCACAACCAAAGCATACCCCCCACCATTTCCTTCCACTATTTTCTCGAACTCATTACAAGATACAAGATAGTTGCTATTTTCTTTGTCTTTCTTAGCAACTTTAGGGGGTAGGGGAAGCAATTTCACTTTTCTACCATCTTTGGTAGTTACAAGATATACATTAGATTTGCCTTTGTGCTCCGAATCATGGTCAAATTGCCATGGCCTTCCAAGTAACATGTGACAAGCATCCATAGGAAGAATGTCGCACCATCTCTCATCTTCAAACTTGCCAATAGAGTAAGAAACCAAAGCTTGCTTCTTCACCCTAATGCCATTGCCATCATTCAACCAATTGAGCTTATAAGGCTCATCATGATCTCTAGTGGTAAGTTTCAACTTACTCACCGCTTCGGATGAAATAACATCCGTTTGAGCTCCACCATCGACTATCACATTGCAAGTCTTCTCTCCAATTTTGCATCTAGTATGAAACAAGTTGTTTCTTTGTCTCTCATCAACTTGAGGCTCACTAAACAACACTTTCCTTACAACCATCATATTGTACTCACCCTCGGGTTCTATCTCTTCATCAAAGTCATCTTCTACATAGCCATCTTCTTCTTGCACTACAAAGTTATACATTTGTTCTTCTTCATCCATTATAGCACATTGAGTGGCGGTCAAAACAGTTTTACTAGGACATTCACTAGCAATATGACCCCTCCCATGGCATTTAAAACATTTTCTCCTAGTTGCAAGCTCACTAGGTGAAATCACTTGTTTTTCTTTCCCCTTATCAGATTTAGAACCGGATGAACTAGATGAAAAGGCTCTACTTTGAAAAGTACTCCCTTTAGAGTTGAAAGGAGTAAATTTTGAAGTACCCTTGAAAGAAGAAGAAAAAGTTTTGGGCTTCTCTTTCTCCTTTTCCTCCTTAGCTTGTGCCTCATATTTCAAAGCAAGTTTACAAACATCACTAAAAGTGGCATAGTGAGTCACTTCTACTTTCTTACTTATCTCTTTGGACAAACCTTTAACAAATTGATACGAAATCACTTCAAAAAGAATTGTGATTACGATAGTTGAACAATAAACTAAAAGCCTCCACCTTAAGTTTATAATTCGGTTTGCAACTAAGGAAATGAATCTCCACTCTCTCCCTCAATTACGGATTTAATTAACAAAGAACGAGAATCTCCACTCTCGAATCTGTCAATTAGGTTGACTTTCTCGTAGTTTGACCTCCCAAGAAAATCGGTTCAAAGATAGAATAAAAACCTCGGTTTTTAATCTTTAACACAACGTGTTTTAATTTGAAGCACAAAGCTTAAATTTCAATTATCCAAATCTGCTTTCATTTATGATCACCATTACATATATATATTACAAGCTAATTATTTCCCAAAAGATCTAAGTACTCAAAATATTAAACAAAGCAAGAAACAACTAATATCTCTAATTTCCAACAAGGATGTAAGAGGAATAGTGTTGTTGTGTGTTTTGTTGACTTATTCAAAGGAGGCAAAGGGGGAGGGCCGGTTTTCCACACCAAGTGGATGGCCTCCCTTAGCTTGCAACACAAGCTCCACAAATATCTCCAAGAACCTCCTTTCACACGTCCCTAGGGTGATTCGCATCCCCGAGCATGTTCGTGGATATTACAACTTACGCTACGCAAAATAATTCCGGTTTTACAAAAACCGAAAATTACAAAAACGTTAATTAAACTAACTAGCTTTTAATTAACTTCTTTTCCTACGTTGCTCAACATAATTAAACTAGTACTAATCCTTAAACCGTGAATTTCTCCCTTGTTGTGATTGAGATCGAGTACTTAGTAGAATTTCGGAATTCGCAACTCGATTTCGGATCATCCTCTCCTTCTTCAAAAGGAATTGTCCTCAATTCTTGCACATCTTCATCTTCTAAATAGGGGGATAAGTCTCCTATATTGAATGTTGCTGCCACGCCATAGTCTCCGGGAAGGTCTATTTTGTAAGCATTGTTTCCATATCGTTCAAGAACCTTGAAAGGTCCTTCAGCTCGGGGCATGAGCTTATGCTTTCTTTTACTTGGAAACCTCTCCTTCCTCAAGTGAATCCACACCAAATCTCCAGGAGCAAACAACCTCGGTTTTCGACTTTTGTTTGCTTTCTTTTTGTACATCTCATTTGCCTTCTCGATGTTGGTGCGTATTTCTTTGTGAACCTTCACCATTGTTTCAGCTTGTTGCCTAGCATCTCCGTGGACATAAGAGTCTTTAGGCAACGAAATAAGATCAATAGGGACATACGGATTAACCCCATATACCACTTCGAACGGTGAATGTTTTGTTGCAAAAGTTGGAGTCCTATTGTAGGCAAACTCCGCATGGCATAACTTGACATCCCAATCCTTTCCCGTCTTGCTCACCAAGCCCCTTAACAAGGTGCCTAGAGTTCGGTTGGTCACTTCAGTTTGACCATCCGTTTGGGGGTGATGTGAAGTACTAAACAGTAACTTAGTACCCATCATCCTCCATAGGGACCTCCAAAAATGACTCAAAAACTTACTATCTCGATCCGAGACAATAGTTCTTGGTACTCCATGCAAGCGAACAATTTCCCTGAAATACAAACAAGAAACATTAATAGCATCTTCCGTTTTATGACAAGGCACGAAGTGCGCCATTTTTGAGAATCGGTCCACCACCACCATGACCGAATCCTTCCCTCTTTGAGTCCTAGGAAGAGCCACAATGAAATCCATACTAACATCCTCCCATGGTCTCTCCGGTGTCGGTAAAGGAGTGTACAACCCCTTATGGAACGTGCTTTTAGCCCTTTGACAAACACCACAACGAGCCAAAACAGCATGTACCTCTTTGATCATATGAGGCCATGAGAAATGTTCTTGTAACAACTCCATAGTCTTGCTCACGCCAAAATGGCCCGCCAACCCACCTCCATGAGCCTCTCTAATTAGCAAGTCTCGAACGGGACATTTAGGAACGCAAAGTTTGTTCCCCTTGAACAAGAACCCCTCCATTTGATGATAATGGTCTTTTGGACCATCTTTGGTAGCTTCGAACAGATCTCGTGTCCCCTCATCAAGAACATAAAATTCTTTAATCGGTTCAAACCCAAGTACCTTGGAGTCCACCATATTAAGCAACACGTGTCTCCGAGATAAAGCATCGGCTACCACGTTAGCTTTTCCGGACTTGTACTTAGCAACAAAGTTGAACGATTGTAAGAACTCTACCCATTTAGCATGCCGAGCACTAAGCTTATGTTGTCCATGAATATATTTCAGTGATTCATGATCGGAATGAAGAACAAAAGCTTGTGGTCGTAAATAGTGACTCCAATGATTAAGGGATCTAACCATGGCGTAGAACTCTTTATCATAAGTAGAATAATTCAACTTAGCCTGATTTAATTTTTCGCTAAAATACGCAATAGGCTTGCCACATTGAATCAAAACAGCCCCAATACCCGTTCCACTTGCATCACACTCAACTTCAAATGGTTTTGCAAAATCGGGTAAAGCTAGGATAGGCGTTTTACACATTCTCTCTTTTACAAGCTCAAACGCCTTTTGAGCTGCGTCACTCCATTCAAATTTTCCATGTTTAGTGCATTCCGTTATAGGAGCTAATAAGGTGCTGAAATTGTTTAGGAACCTCCTATAAAACGAAGCTAAACCATGAAAAGACCTCACCTCGGTGATAGTTGTAGGAACCGGCCAAGAAGAAATTGCTTCAACTTTGGATGGATCCACCTTCACCCCTTCATCCGAAATTATGAACCCAAGGAAGCCAAGCTCTCGTTGCATGAACGTGCACTTTTCAAGCTTCCCATATAATTTTTGCTCTCTCAAAACCTCGAACACTCGTTGCAAATGATTTAAATGATCATCCTTGTTAGCACCGAAAACAAGAATATCATCCAAATATACAACTACGAACTTTCCCAAAAACGGCCTTAGTACCTCATTCATTAATCTCATGAAAGTACTAGGAGCATTTGTGAGACCAAATGGCATAACCAACCATTCATACAACCCATACTTTGTTTTGAAAGCCGTTTTCCACTCATCTCCCTCCTTCATGCATATTTGGTGGTATCCACTTCTCAAATCAATTTTCGAAAACAACTTGGATCCACTCAACTCATCTAGCATGTCATCTAATCTAGGGATGGGAAATCTGTACTTTATGGTGATGTTATTCACAGCACGGCTATCAATACACATCCTCCATGAACCGTCTTTTTTTGGCACAAGCAAAGCCGGAACGGCACACGGGCTCTTGCTCTCCCTCACGTATCCCTTGCCCATCAACTCACCGATTTGGCTTTGTAATTCCTCACTCTCTTTGGGATTACATCTATAGGAAGGCTTATTTGGAATTGGTGCTCCGGGAATGAGATCAATTTGATGTTCAATTCCACGTTTAGGGGGTAGGCCATTTGGTAGATCATTAGGGAACACATCTCCAAACTCCTCCAACAACTCCCTCAAATGCGGATCCTCCACGTTCACTCCCTCATTCATCTCCTTGGCAACCAGAATATACACCAACTGATTTTCCTCCAACTCCCTCTCGAATCGTTTTCTCCCTAAGAACACGCCACTACACATCGGGTTTTCTTTTGGTGTTGGTTTTGTGTTTCGGATTTTTGAAGGAGGTAATGGTAGCAAGGTTTTGGTTTTGCCATTCTTGTTCACCTTATACACATTTTTAAAACCATCATGCATCACTTTGCGATCAAATTGCCACGGTCTACCAAGTAGTATATGGCACGCAGTCATAGGGATTACATCACATAGAATTTCATCTTCATAATTTCCAATTGAGAATGTGATTAAAACTCTATTTTTTACCCTTACTTCACTATCATCATCTAGCCATTTCAGTTTATAAGGAATTGGATGTTTCGTCATAGGTAATGCTAACTTCTCTACAAGTTCAGTTGAAGCTACATTAGTACAACTTCCACCATCTATGATCAAATTGCATAGTTTTTTTTTCACTAGGCATTTCGAATGAAAAATGGTCTCCCTTTGTTCCTCATTTTCGGCCACCACATTTGAGTATAAGGACCTCCTAATCACTAAGGTTTCACCCTCCATTTCAGGATTGCACACGTCCTCCTCATCCTCACTTCCATTTTTATCATGTTCCATTGCTAAAAGAGATTGTCTTTCCAACTCGTCTATTTCTATTATATCTCTTATGGTCATGATTCTTTTAGTCGGACAATTAGCTTGGTAATGGCCATAGCCTTGACACTTAAAACATTTCACTTTTAAGGTTTTGTCATCTCCGACTTTCTCCTTGTCTTTCCTAGTGAAATCAGGTTTTTGTTCTTATCAAGATTACTAGTACTAGGATTAACTTTGAAAGTACTAAATGGCTTGGAATAAGACTTACTTGCTACTGATTTCTTCTTTTGGCTATCCATTTTGAGAGCCACTTTGCAAGCTTCATCGAATGTGAGGTATGGAAACACCTCCACTTTCTCACGCACCTCTTCGTTTAGGCCTCCTAAGAATCGGCCTAACTTTTGCTCCTCCATTTCTTCGATTTCACAAACAATGGAAAGCTTCTCAAATTCCTTGATGTACTCCTCCATAGGCATGGCGCCTTGCTTGAGTGTGGACCACCTAACATACTGATTTTGTTTGTAGTTAGTTGGAACAAAAACGTTTCCTCAATTGCTTCTTCAATTTTTCCCAAGTAGCAATCTTGGATTTGTTCTCTTTCACTCTTTGCCTCTTCAATCCTTCTAACCAAATGGATGCATATTTGGTTAGCTTCAAAACAGCAACCTTGTATCTCTTGTCATTCGGAGTGTCTTTGTAATCAAAAAACGCTCCAAAGAACGTTCCCATTCAATGTATAATTCCGGATCACTAGCTCCATCAAAATCCGGAACTTCAATTTTTAAACCCCTATCATCAACCCTAGAACTCCTTTCTTCCTCATTGGGTTTCTTCTTAAACAATTCTAAGGTTATCTTTGCCATCATGTCGTGTAATGCTTCATTTTGCTTAGCTAAAGCTTCTAGCATTGCATCTCTTCTAGCATTATCATCTATTTCCTCGTCCATTTCAGAACTCAGCTTTGATACCACTTGATACGAAATCACTTCAAAAAGAATTGTGATTACGATAGTTGAACAATAAACTAAAAGCCTCCACCTTAAGTTTATAATTCGGTTTGCAACTAAGGAAATGAATCTCCACTCTCTCCCTCAATTACGGATTTAATTAACAAAGAACGAGAATCTCCACTCTCGAATCTGTCAATTAGGTTGACTTTCTCGTAGTTTGACCTCCCAAGAAAATCGGTTCAAAGATAGAATAAAAACCTCGGTTTTTAATCTTTAACACAACGTGTTTTAATTTGAAGCACAAAGCTTAAATTTCAATTATCCAAATCTGCTTTCATTTATGATCACCATTACATATATATATTACAAGCTAATTATTTCCCAAAAGATCTAAGTACTCAAAATATTAAACAAAGCAAGAAACAACTAATATCTCTAATTTCCAACAAGGATGTAAGAGGAATAGTGTTGTTGTGTGTTTTGTTGACTTATTCAAAGGAGGCAAAGGGGGAGGGCCGGTTTTCCACACCAAGTGGATGGCCTCCCTTAGCTTGCAACACAAGCTCCACAAATATCTCCAAGAACCTCCTTTCACACGTCCCTAGGGTGATTCGCATCCCCGAGCATGTTCGTGGATATTACAACTTACGCTACGCAAAATAATTCCGGTTTTACAAAAACCGAAAATTACAAAAACGTTAATTAAACTAACTAGCTTTTAATTAACTTCTTTTCCTACGTTGCTCAACATAATTAAACTAGTACTAATCCTTAAACCGTGAATTTCTCCCTTGTTGTGATTGAGATCAGTACTTAGTAGAATTTCGGAATTCGCAACTGATTTCGGATCACAAATCGAGCAATTTTAAAGGTTTCCTTTTCTTGCAAATCACAAATCAAGCACAATTTTTCAAACTCTTTCATGTACTCTTCCACACTCATGTTATTTTCTTGGGAAAGGTGGGTAAGTTTTAGGTACTGTTCTTGCTCATACTCCTTACTAACCCATTTATCCCTCATCTTTTTCTTCAACTTAACCCATGAGTCTATCTTCTCTTTTCCCTCTCTCCTTCTATTTGACTTGAGGTTTTCATACCACAAGGCAGCAAGTTTAGTGAGTTTTAGGATAGCAAGTTTAAACCTTTTTCTATCATCATACCCCTTATAATCAAAAACAGTTTCAATTTGCCTCATCCAATCAAGAAAAGCCTCACTATCATGTCCCCCATCAAATTCGGGCATCTCAATTCTCAAACCCCTATCTTCATCAAAGTTTCTAGGTGTATTAATCTCACCTTCCTCATTTTCAAGAAAATTCAGTTTTCTACTTGCTTGCATCAACATTTCGGACATAACATCTAACCTAGTCTTTTGTTGAGCCTTATCTTCATCATTTGCTTCGATTTTCTCTCTAAGTTTTCTAACTTCTGAGTTATTACTTGTAACATCCTAGCAAGATCACCATCAGCCATGATTTCACTATTTTTGCTAGACTATTACAAATACAAGATGCAAACTGCTTTAAACTTGAACAACAAAACGAAACTATAAATGGCCTTGAGACTCTCAAAGGCTTACAGATTAATAAAATTAATCAAAAAAAGAAACTCTTGAAAAGCTTTCCAGATGAAGGAGGAATCGTCGTTTGAAGTTACGTGTGCCGGATTTGCTCCGTTTTTGGCGCAGATTGCGAAAAACGTGCCCAGTTTAATATCTAAAAAATTCACAAAAATCTGAAAAATTCTGTGAGTATTCTAGACAAAAAGTTACGCAGAATGAATAAAAGAATCAACCAATTTGGACTCCTGAAGGTTGAGAAATCGTCCTTCAAAGTCGGATGAAAAACGATTGAATTCTCGCGGTTTCGTCTCTTCTCCAAAACTCGATTTTTCCGATGAATTTCTTCACCAAAGCTCGATACCAGATGATGTGAATCTAAAAACACCCTTCTAAGAGTTGGACGATGTTTTTAAACTCAAGAACAAGAACACTCACAAGAACACTTTGTAACTCACGATTTTAGGATAAATGACCAAATCACAAGACAAACTCAATGATTTGGGATCTTAGGCCGGAGACAAGACTCACTCAATCTCCCCTAATCTTATCACTCAAGACTCACTCAAAGTAATAAGGGTTAGTTTCAAACTTGAGACAAACTCAAAGCTAAAAACTGAAAACACAAAGGTTTTTACTTCAAAACTCAAAACTGATTTCTATTATCATTTGCTGTCCTTATATAGAGGTAAGGAGCAGCAAGGATGAGCTAAAAAACACCCTAAAAACCGTCCTTTGAAGAATGGTTTTGAGGAGTTACAAAACTCCTTGATTCAAGCCCTAATTAAGCCTCATTTAAGGGGCTGTTACAAAAGAAAGCAATCAGCAACTATGGAGCTGTAAACAACCCTTAATTACATGCCTAATCAGCCACTAAACACACACCTACTAGCCTTAGTATCATAAGTAATCACTAGGCTTTATTTTAAGCTTGAAAATAAAACAACAAAAATAAATAGGAACCCAAACAGAACTTGGGCTTCCTTTACATCCTTGCTTGCAACCCAAACAGAACTTGGGCTCTTCAAAATGTGATGCACGCCTCAATCCACCATCCAAGTTAAACATGTAACAAACTCGGGCTTATGAACAAATGGAGAAAAGCCAAGAGCTTCTAAAACAAGTGCAACCGGTTCATGAACCAAAGAGCCTTTAAGTGGGCTAGACTTTGGATCAATGTCCCATTTCATTCATATCATCCGGTTTATATAGGACTTGTTACAACTTAATTTTCTGATTTTCTAAACAAAATAATTAAGGAAATAACTAACCACTATTACATGATCAACTAGTGCTAAGATACCACTAAGACATGTTCAATTATGGTCTAAAACGTGTGAGTAGTGGATGTTTCCACTAACTAAGCCACAACGGCTTTCTTTGAATGTGCTCCAACTAAGCTCCTACAATTATGGCGCCTCTATCCCATGTTGGACGCAAGTTGAAGCTGACTTCAAACACTCCAAATCATGATAGAACTCCACACTTGCACGCCTAAAGAATAGGGAAGTTGTTGCCTTGTGGACGTGTGATTGAGGAGTGTAACAAACTCCTATTTCCAAGCCATTTTCACGCACTTGCTTCCACATCTCTCTTTGCACGTCCTCCTCTTCATTAAACATGTCCTAATACAATTCAAACTAAGTAGTACAAATTGCATAAGGATTACAAGACTCCATTACACTAAGGACTCTTAAAACGGATTACAATTCAAAGAATTACAAGACTCCATTACACTAAGGACTCCTAGTTTAATCGAATTGACAACAATGAAAACAAGACATGATATAACTTAATGAATCAAATTAAAGACCTCCATGAAAGAAGCATTTAATTCATCAAGTTTAAGAAGGAAGATACAATCACCAACCAAATGGATTAGCTTTGTATCCTTGACAATCAACAATGGTGAAGAAGGCTCGACACCATCTACAACATCCTCCCCTTGTTGGGAAAAGTTTGACCTCAAACTTGGAAGAGCACCTTCATCTTCATAGAAAGGACTAAGATCCGAAATATTGAAAGAAGAAGACACACCATAATCACCTGGTAATTCGATCTTGTAGACATTAGGATTGATCTTCTCAAGAACTTTGAAAGGTCCATCGGTTCTAGGGCTCAACTTTGAACGTCTCTTGGAAGGAAAACGTTCCTTCCTTAGATGAATCCACACCCAATCTCCGAGGAGTAAATTGAACATCACGCCTTCTTTTGTCTATTCGTGCCTTAATCTTCTCATTAGCACGGATGATTCTTGCTCTCACAAGTTCATGAATCTTCTTGATCTCCTTAGCACGTTCATCAGCCTCCTTGCTAAATTTGTCTCGAATTGGAAGGGGAGCCAAGTCAAGAGGAGTACATGGATTGATCCCATAGACAACTTCGAAGGGACTCAAACCCAAGTAATCTTATGAGGCACCCTATTATATGCAAATTCAGCATGGGGTAACATGTCTTCCCATTGCCTTGGACTTTTAGTAGCTAAAGCCCTTAACAAAGTTCCCAAGGTACGATTAGTTACCTCAGTTTGGCCGTCGGTTTGTGGATGAGATGATGTGCTAAACTTCAACTTTGTTCCCATCTTCTTCCACAATGTAAGCCAAAAATGACTTAGGAACTTAGTATCTCGATCACTCACCATGCTTCTTGGAACTCCATGTAGGCGAACCACCTCCTTGAAGTACAATAGAGCCGTTTGAACTGCATCATGAGTAGTATGGCTAGGGATGAAATGAGCCATTTTAGAGAACCTGTCAACCACCACCATCACAGCATCCTTGTTGTGTCGTGTTCTAGGAAGCCCCGTGATAAAATCAAGGCTAATATCCTCCCATGGTGCTTGAGGTGTAGGGAGAGGTAAGTGTTGACCTTGAGGAAGAGAATGACCCTTGGCGTGTTGGCAAGCCACACACCTTTTGACAATGTACTCGACATCCTTCATCAACCTAGGCCAAAAGAAATAATCACTCACCAAAGTGTCCAGCAAGGCCACCTTCATGAAATTCTCGAATGAGTGATTCCCTCACACTATGTTTAGGCACGCATAGTCTCTTGTTCTTGAATAGGAATCCATCATAAACATGATAATCTCCATGAGGATGAACTTGACATTTGTCGAACACTTCTCCAAAATCCGGATCATCAACATAACCTTCCATTAATACTTCCAAACCAATGACTCGGTTTTGAAGAGAAGTAAGCAACAAGTACCTTCTTGACAAGGCATCAGCACCCTTGTTCATCTTTCCGGACTTGTGTTTGATCACAAAATGATAAGCTTGCAAAAACTCTACCCACTTGGCATGGCGTGGCTGAAGTTTTTGTTGGCTTTGCAGGTATTTGAGGGCCTCATGATCCGAATGCAATATGAACTCCTTTGCAATCAAATAATGTCGCCAATGATCAAGGGACCTCACAAGAGCATAGAACTCCTTATCATAGGTAGAATACCTTCTCTTAGCTTCATTCAATTTCTCACTAAAGTAGGCTATGGGGCGTCCATTTTGAGAAAGGACCGCACCAATACCAACTCCAGAAGCATCACACTCTACTTCGAAGATGTCTTCAAAGCTAGGTAAAGCTAAGATAGGAGCGGTTGTGAGTCGAAGCTTTACCTCTTCAAAGGCCTTGTGTGCTTGAGGACTCCATTCAAATTGTTTGAGTTTAGTAATTTCAGTAATAGGAGCCATTAAAGTACTGAAATCTCGAACAAACCTTCGATAAAAAGAAGCTAGGCCATGGAAACTTCTTACTTGTTGGATTGAACATGGAGTAGGCCACTCACGAATGGCTTGTACCTTCTTCTCATCCACTTCAATGCCTTCATGTGAAACTAGGAAGCCAAGAAAAGCAACCTGATTTGAGAAGAAATGACACTTCTCAAGGTTTCCATAGAGTTGTTCCTTTTCCAAGACTTCACATACTTGGTGTAAATGATCAACATGCTCCAATTCATTCTTGCTATACACCAATATGTCATCAAAGTACACTACTACAAACCGACCAAGAAAAGGTTTCAAGGTTTGGTTCATCAATCTCATAAATGTACTCGGTGGATTTGACAACCCAAATGGCATGACTAACCATTCATACAAGCCTTCTTTTGTTTTAAAGGCTGTTTTCCACTCATCCCCTTCATGAATTCGAATTTGATGATAGCCACTCCTTAGGTCTATCTTTGAGAACACTTTCGAACCATGTAAATCATCTAAAAGATCATTCATCCTTGGGATAGGAAATCGATACTTTATAGTGATTTTATTGATGGCCCTACTATCAACACACATTCGCCATTCTCCATTTTTCTTAGGCACGAGTAATGTAGGGACAGCACAAGGGCTAAGAGACTCCCTAATCAAACCTTTCTCCTTCAATTCTTCCACTTGCCTCCTTATTTCTTCGATTTCTTTAGGATTTGTTCTATAAGCAGGTTTGTTAGGTAGGCTAACTCCGGGAATAAGGTCTATTTTGTGTTGGATGTCTCTTTTAGGGGTAGGCCAGGGGGTATTTCTTGTGGAAAAACGTGTCTGAATTGTTTGAGCAAAGGGGTTAGTAAGGGGTGTTGTGGTTCGGGTGTTGGATGAGGGATTTGGTCTAAACCACTCAAGATGAGTTCTTGAAATGATTCATACTCATGATAAGATGATTTGATGAGGGTGGTTAAGGACACTGGTTTCTTTGTGTGGTTGTTGGTTTGCTCCCTTTGTCGAGGATACAAAGGAGTTAACACGATCTTCTTTTGATTTTTCACAAAAGCATAGGTGTTCTTATAGCCATCATGAATCACCTTTCTATCAAACATCCATGGTCTTCCCAATAGGACATGGCATGCGTCCATGGGAATGACATCACACCACAATTCTTCACTATACTCCTTTCCAATAGTGAAAGCTAAAAATACACGTGAAGAGACGTGTATTACTTTTCCTTGGTTTAACCATTGTATCACATATGGATTAGGATGGGGAGTAGTATTCAAGTTTAATTTAGTAACCAATGTTTGAGAAGCCACATTAGTGCAACTGCCACCATCTATTATCAAAGAACATACCTTACCTCCTATGGTGCACCTCGTATGAAAGATGGCCTCCCTTTGCATTTGGTCTTCATTAGTAGCTAGGCCACTAAGAGTTCTCCTCACCACTAGACATTCACCATCATCAGGTCCAATGTATCGTCCCTCTTCTTCCTCCTCTACATTCTCCTCCTCCTCCTCTTCTTCATATTCATCATCTATGGCTTCATACTCCGCAAGAGTTATGACTTTCTTGTTAGGACATTCAGAGGCAATGTGCCCTAGTCCTTGACATCTATAACACCTTCGAGGGGTGCTTGGCACATTAGGTTTAGTTTCAATTTTTAGGGGTGGTTTAGAAGAGTAGGATGTGTTTGGTTTAGAAAGGGTTGTGTTTGGTTTAGAGTATGGGGTGGGTTTGGTAAAGGTTCGAGAAGAATCCCATTTACCTTTGGATTTGTTTTTGTTTTGGCGTTCCACTTTGTGAGCTAACGGAACTAGCTCCTCTAAGGTTGAGTAGGAGTGTAATTCAACCACATTTGCAATAGAAGGGTCCAAGCCTCCTAAGAAACGCACCAATGTTTGAGGCTCATCCTCCCTTACATCACATTTCATGACATAGGCCTCGAACTCCCTTGCATACTCTTCAACCGTTTTACTTCCTTGGTTGAGGTGATGAAACTTCGAGAAATTCTCTTGCACATAGTAAGTTGGCAAGAACTTCTGTTTAAGAAGTTTCTTCATCTTTTCCCAACTCCTTACTTTCTCCTTTCCCAATCTTTCTCTCTTGGCACACACACTCGCCCACCATGTTGAGGCATACTTCCTCAATTTCAAAGCTACAAGCTTCACTCTCTTGTCCTCCGGAATTTGCTTGTAATCAAACACTCTCTCAATGGTTCTAAGCCATTCTACAAACTCATCAGGATCAAGTTTGCCATCATAATCAGGTATGTCAACCTTAATGTCATTAGAAGGTCGAGGATTAGGCCTTCTAGGACGCAATGTTACATCACTAGCATCATCCGAATCATCACCTCCTTCTCGTTGGTGATTGAGCCGAATTAAGAGTTGCCTTACTTGGTCTTGTAACAAGGCCATTCTAGCATCACTCTCTCTCCTTTCTTCTTCTAATAGCCTCATTGTCTCACGCCAATTGGTAGGGGGATTAGCTTCATCTCCCATGGCTAAAACAAGGTAAAAACGGGTTGTTTGTGTTTGCGGTTTAGGGCGATGGTTTGGGACGAGGTTGGGGATGTGTTTGGGGTTGAATGTTGATGGAAATGGTTAGGGTTTAAGCTCAGCTCTTATACCAAGATGTTGTATAATTAGAGTAGCACTCGAATCATACAAGGAAGGATAGAATAGACAACCTAGAACTTGAATCCACAAGCTTGGTTGAATGGCAACTTTCGGACCACTAGGATAAGACACACCACCAAGTAATCTAAAAAGATCCTAAGAACACAAATTAACTTGCCAAAGTTAATTAAGCAAAGGCACTAAACACTTGATTCTAATCCAAGAATGCAAAGTATTAAGCAAAGGTTTAAACACTCACGTTTTTAAGTCATAAAAGTCATGTCCCATTTCATTCATATCATCCGGTTTATATAGGACTTGTTACAACTTAATTTTCTGATTTTCTAAACAAAATAATTAAGGAAATAACTAACCACTATTACATGATCAACTAGTGCTAAGCTACCACTAAGACATGTTCAATTATGGTCTAAAACGTGTGAGTAGTGGATGTTTCCACTAACTAAGCCACAACGGCTTTCTTTGAATGTGCTCCAACTAAGCTCCTACAATTATGGCGCCTTAATCCCATGTTGGACGCAAGTTGAAGCTGACTTCAAACACTCCAAATCATGATAGAACTCCACACTTGCACGCCTAAAGAATAGGGAAGTTGTTGCCTTGTGGACGTGTGATTGAGGAGTGTAACAAACTCCTATTTCCAAGCCATTTTCACGCACTTGCTTCCACATCTCTCTTTGCACGTCCTCCTCTTCATTAAACATGTCCTAATACAATTCAAACTAAGTAG
This sequence comes from Beta lomatogona, assembly GCA_947646795.1. Classification (NCBI taxonomy): domain Eukaryota; kingdom Viridiplantae; phylum Streptophyta; class Magnoliopsida; order Caryophyllales; family Amaranthaceae; genus Beta; species Beta lomatogona. Next base: position 100,947 of record CANSNZ010001475.1, read on the forward strand.
TACAAATTGCATAAGGATTACAAGACTCCATTACACTAAGGACTCTTAAAACGGATTACAATTCAAAGAATTACAAGACTCCATTACACTAAGGACTCCTAGTTTAATCGAATTGACAACAATGAAAACAAGACATGATATAACTTAATGAATCAAATTAAAGACCTCCATGAAAGAAGCATTTAATTCATCAAGTTTAAGAAGGATGATACAATCACCAACCAAATGGATTAGCTTTGTATCCTTGACAATCAACAATGGTGAAGAAGGCTCGACACCATCTACAACAACATGTCTAGTCCTTAATAAAAAGTAGTGAATTGATTTGAGAATTGTGAGCGTTGCTTATTTCGGTTGTTAACCAAAACAATACTTGTTGCAACTTGTATTCATCTTCTAATTGCGATTAGGAAGAGACCCTCTTATTCCTGCGAGAATCAAGAGTACTATCCTTGTTTTTGTTTCTTATTTTCAGCATTCATTCATAATAAAAACATAAAAAAGACGTCACTTAAAACTAGGTTAAAGTTTGTGAATTTTCGGACCTCGAAATTCATATCGGGAATGTTTCCTTAATTCTTATGGCTGATTTTCGGCCCTAGCTTGGTAATTGAATTGAACGAAGGAATTAATCAATAACTAAATAAAACACTTGAGTAAGTTTTTATGTAATTGAATTGAACGAATGAGTTAATCAAATAACTAAATAAAACACTCGAGTAACTTATTATGTAATTGAATTGAACGAATGAGTTAATCAAATAACTAAATAAAACATTTGAGTAAGTTATATGTAATTGAATTGAACGAATGAGTTAATCAAATAACTAAATAAAACACTCGAGTAAGTTATTATGTAATTAAATTGAACGAAAGAGTTAATCAATAACTAAATAAAACACTCGAGTAAGTTATAATGTAATTGAATTGAAGGAATGAGTTAATCAAATAACTAAATAAAACACTCGAGTAAGTTATTATGTAATTAAATTGAACGAAAGAGTTAATCAATAACTAAATAAAACACTCGAGTAAGTTATAATGTAATTGAATTGAACGAATGAGTTAATCAAATAACTAAATAAAACACAAGAGTTAGTTTTTATGTAATTGAATTCAACGAATGAGTTAATCAAATAACTAAATAAAACACTCGAGTAAGTTTTTATGTAATTGAATTGAACGAATGAGTTAATCAAATAACTAAATAAAACACTCGAGTAAGTTATTATGTAAATAAATTGAACGAAGGAGTTAATCAATAACTACATAACACACTGGAGTAAGTTATAATGTAATTGAATTGAACGAATGAGTTAATCAAATAACTACATAAAACACTTGAGTAAGTTATAATGTAATTGAATTGAACGAAGGAGTTAATCAAATAACTAAATAAAACACTTAAGTTTTTATATGTAATTGAATTGAACGAAGGAATTAATCAAATAACTAAATAAAACTCTTGAGTAAGTTTTTATGTAATTGAATTGAACGAATGAGTTAGTCAAATAACTAAATAAAGCACTCGAGTTACTTATTATGTAATTGAATTGAACGAAGGAGTTAATCAAATAACTAAATAAAACATTTGAGTAAGTTATTATGTAATTGAATTGAACGAATGAGTTAATCAAATAACTAAATAAAACACTCGATTAAGTTATTATGTAATTAAATTGGACGAAGGAGTTAATCAATAACTAAATAAAACACTCGAGTAAGTTATAATGTAATTGAATTGAACGAATGAGTTAATCAAATAACTAAATAAAACACAAGAGTTAGTTTTTATGTAATTGAATTCAACGAATGAGTTAATCAAATAACTAAATAAAACACTCGAGTAAGTTTTTATGTAATTGAATTGAACGAATGAGTTAATCAAATAACTAAATAAAACACTTGAGTAAGTTTTAATGTAATTGAATTGAACGAATGAGTTAATCAAATAACTAAATAAAACACTCGAGTAACTTATTATGTAATTGAATTGAACGAATGAGTTAATCAAATAACTAAATAAAAAATTTGAGTAAGTTATATGTAATTGAATTGAACGAATGAGTTAATCAAATAACTAAATAAAACACTCGAGTAAGTTATTATGTAATTTAATTAAACGAAAGAGTTAATCAATAACTAAATAATACACTCGAGTAAGTTAAAATGTAATTGAATTGAACGAATGAGTTAATCAAATAACTACATAAAATACTTGAGTAAGTTATAATGTAATTGAATTGAACGAATAAGTTAATCAAATAACTAAATAAAAAACAAGAGTTAGTTTTTATGTAATTGAATTCAACGAATGAGTTAATCAAATAACTAAATAAAACACTCGATTAAGTTTTTATGTAATTGAATTGAACGAATGAGTTAATCAAATAACTAAATAAAACACTCGAGTAAGTTATTATGTAAATAAATTGAACGAAGGAGTTAATCAATAACTACATAAAACACTCGAGTATGTTATAATGTAATTGAATTGAACGAATGAGTTAATCAAATAACTACATAAAACACTTGAGTAAGTTATAATGTAATTGAATTGAACGAAGGAGTTAATCAAATAATTAAATAAAAAACTTAAGTTTTTATATGTAATTGAATTGAACGAAGGAATTAATCAAATAACTAAATAAAACACTTGAGTAAGTTTTTATGTAATTGAATTGAACGAATGAGTTAATCAAATAACTAAATAAAACGCACGAGTAACTTCTTATGTAATTGAATTGAACGAAGGAGTTAATCAAATAACTAAATAAAACATTTGAGTAAGTTATATGTAATTGAATTGAACGAATGAGTTAATCAAATAACTAAATAAAACACTCGAGTAAGTTATTATGTAATTGAATTGAACGAATGAGTTAATCAAATAACTAAATAAAACACTCGAGTAAGTTATTATGTAATTAAATTGAACGAAAGAGTTAATCAATAACTAAATAAAACACTCGAGTAAGTTATAATGTAATTGAATTGAACGAATGAGTTAATCAAATAACTAAATAAAACACAAGAGTTAGTTTTTATGTAATTGAATTCAACGAATGAGTTAATCAAATAACTAAATAAAACACTCGAGTAAGTTTTTATGTAATTGAATTGAACGAATGAGTTAATCAAATAACTAAATAAAACACTCAAGTAACTTATTATGTAATTGAATTGAACGAAGCAGTTAATCAAATAACTAAATGAAACACTCGAATAAGTTCTAATGTAATCGAATTGAACGAAGGAGTTAATCAAATATCTACATAAAACACTCAAGTAAGTTATAATGTAATTGAATTGAACGACGGATTTAATCAAATAACTAAACAAAACACTTGAGTAAGTTATTATGTAATTGAATTGAACGAATGACTTAATCAAATAACTAAATAAAACACTCGATTAAGTTATTATGTAATTAAATTGGACGAAAGAGTTAATCCATAATTAAATAAAACACTCGAGTAAGTTATAATGTAATTGAATTGAACGAATGAGTTAATCAAATAACTAAATAAAACACAAGAGTTAGTTTTTATGTAATTGAATTCAACGAATGAGTTAATCAAATAACTAAATAAAACACTCGAGTAAGTTTTTATGTAATTGAATTGAACGAATGAGTTAATCAAATAACTAAATAAAACACTCGAGTAAGTTATTATGTAAATAAATTGAACGAAGGAGTTAATCAATAACTACATAAAACACTCGAGTATGTTATAATGTAATTGAATTGAACGAATGAGTTAATCAAATAACTACATAAAACACTTGAGTAAGTTATAATGTAATTGAATTGAACGAAGGAGTTAATCAAATAATTAAATAAAAAACTTAAGTTTTTATATGTAATTGAATTGAACGAAGGAATTAATCAAATAACTAAATAAAACACTTGAGTAAGTTTTTATGTAATTGAATTGAACGAATGAGTTAATCAAATAACTAAATAAAACACTCGAGTAACTTCTTATGTAATTGAATTGAACGAAGGAGTTAATCAAATAACTAAATAAAACATTTGAGTAAGTTATATGTAATTGAATTGAACGAATGAGTTAATCAAATAACTAAATAAAACACTCGAGTAAGTTATTATGTAATTGAATTGAACGAATGAGTTAATCAAATAACTAAATAAAACACTCGAGTATGTTATTATGTAATTAAATTGAACGAAAGAGTTAATCAATAACTAAATAAAACACTCGAGTAAGTTATAATGTAATTGAATTGAACGAATGAGTTAATCAAATAACTAAATAAAACACAAGAGTTAGTTTTTATGTAATTGAATTCAACGAATGAGTTAATCAAATAACTAAATAAAACACTCGAGTAAGTTATTATGTAATTGAATTGAACGAATGAGTTAATCAAATAACTAAATAAAACACTCGAGTAAGTTATTATGTAAATAAATTGAACGAAGGAGTTAATCAATAACTACATAAAACACTCGAGTAAGTTATAATGTAATTGAATTGAACGAATGAGTTAATCAAATAACTACATAAAACACTTGAGTAAGTTATAATGTAATTGAATTGAACGAAGGAGTTAATCAAATAACTAAATAAAAAACTTAAGTTTTTATATGTAATTGAATTGAACGAAGGAATTAATCAAATAACTAAATAAAACCCTTGAGTAAGTTTTTATGTAATTGAATTGAACGAATGAGTTAGTCAAATAACTAAATAAAACACTCGAGTTACTTATTATGTAATTGAATTGAACGAAGGAGTTAATCAAATAACTAAATAAAACATTTGAGTAAGTTATTATGTAATTGAATTGAACGAATGAGTTAATCAAATAACTAAATAAAACACTCGATTAAGTTATTATGTAATTAAATTGGAACGAAGGAGTTAATCAATAACTAAATAAAACACTCGAGTAAGTTATAATGTAATTGAATTGAACGAATGAGTTAATCAAATAACTAAATAAAACACAAGAGTTAGTTTTTATGTAATTGAATTCAACGAATGAGTTAATCAAATAACTAAATAAAACACTCGAGTAAGTTTTTATGTAATTGAATTGAACGAATGAGTTAATCAAATAACTAAATAAAACACTTGAGTAAGTTTTAATGTAATTGAATTGAACGAATGAGTTAATCAAATAACTAAATAAAACACTCGAGTAACTTATTATGTAATTGAATTGAACGAATGAGTTAATCAAATAACTAAATAAAACATTTGAGTAAGTTATAATGTAATTGAATTGAACGAAGGAATTAATCTAATAACTAAATAAAACACTCGAGTAAGTTATTATGTAATTTAATTAAACGAAAGAGTTAATCAAATAACTAAATAAAACACTTCGAGTAAGTTATAATGTAATTGAATTGAACGAATGAGTTAATCAAATAACTACATAAAACACTTGAGTAAGTTATAATGTAATTGAATTGAACGAATAAGTTAATCAAATAACTAAATAAAAAACTTAAGTAAGTTTTTATATGTAATTGAATTGAACGAAGGAGTTAATCAAATAACTAAATAAAACACTCGAGTAAGTTTTTATGTAATTGAATTGAACGAATGAGTTAATCAAATAACTAAATAAAACACTCAAGTAACTTATTATGTAATTGAATTGAACGAAGCGAGTTAATCAAACAACTAAATGAAACACTCGAATAAGTTCTAATGTAATCGAATTGAACGAAGGAGTTAATCAAATAACTACATAAAACACTCAGAGTAAGTTATAATGTAATTGAATTGAACGCGGAGTTAATCAAATAACTAAACAAAACACTTGAGTAAGTTATTATGTAATTGAATTGAACGAATGACTTAATCAAATAACTAAATAAAACACTCGATTAAGTTATTATGTAATTAAATTGGACGAAGGAGTTAATCACATAACTAAATAAAACACTCGAGTAAGTTATAATGTAATTGAATTGAACGAATGAGTTAATCAAATAACTAAATAAAACACAAGAGTTAGTTTTTATGTAATTGAATTCAACGAATGAGTTAATCAAATAACTAAATAAAACACTCGATTAAGTTTTTATGTAATTGAATTGAACGAATGAGTTAATCAAATAACTAAATAAAACACTCGAGTAAGTTATTATGTAAATAAATTGAACGAAGGAGTTAATCAATAACTACATAAAACACTCGAGTAAGTTATAATGTAATTGAATTGAACGAATGAGTTAATCAAATAACTACATAAAACACTTGAGTAAGTTATAATGTAATTGAATTGAACGAAGGAGTTAATCAAATAATTAAATAAAACACTTAAGTAGTTATATGTAATTGAATTGAACGAAGGAATTAATCAAATAACTAAATAAAACACTTGAGTAAGTTATTATGTAATTGAATTGAACGAATGAGTTAATCAAATAACTAAATAAAACACTTGAGTAAGTTATTATGTAATTGAATTGAACGAAGGAGTTAATCAAATAACTAAATAAAACATTTGAGTAAGTTATATGTAATTGAATTGAACGAATGAGTTAATCAAATAACTAAATAAAACACTCGAGTAAGTTATTATGTAATTGAATTGAACGAATGAGTTAATCAAATAACTAAATAAAACACTCGAGTAAGTTATTATGTAATTGAATTGAACGAAAGAGTTAATCAAATAACTAAATAAAACACTTGAGTAAGTTATAATGTAATTGAATTGAACGAATGAGTTAATCAAATAACTAAATAAAACACAAGAGTTAGTTTTTATGTAATTGAATTCAACGAATGAGTTAATCAAATAACTAAATAAAACACTCGAGTAAGTTTTTATGTAATTGAATTGAACGAATGAGTTAATCAAATAACTAAATAAAACACTCGAGTAAGTTATTATGTAAATAAATTGAACGAAGGAGTTAATCAATAACTACATAAAACACTTCGAGTAAGTTATAATGTAATTGAATTGAACGAATGAGTTAATCAAATAACTACATAAAACACTTGAGTAAGTTATAATGTAATTGAATTGAACGAAGGAGTTAATCAAATAACTAAATAAAAAACTTGAGTAATTTTATATGTAATTGAATTGAACGAAGGAATTAATCAAATAACTAAATAAAACCCTTGAGTAAGTTTTTATGTAATTGAATTGAGCGAATGAGTTAGTCAAATAACTAAATAAAGCACTCGAGTTACTTATTATGTAATTGAATTGAACGAAGGAGTTAATCAAATAACTAAATAAAACATTTGAGTAAGTTATTATGTAATTGAATTGAACGAATGAGTTAATCAAATAACTAAATAAAACACTCGATTAAGTTATTATGTAATTAAATTGGACGAAGGAGTTAATCAATAACTAAATAAAACACTCGAGTAAGTTATAATGTAATTGAATTGAACGAATGAGTTAATCAAATAACTAAATAAAACACAAGAGTTAGTTTTTATGTAATTGAATTCAACGAATGAGTTAATCAAATAACTAAATAAAACACTTGAGTAAGTTTTTATGTAATTGAATTGAACGAATGAGTTAATCAAATAACTAAATAAAACACTCGAGTAAGTTATTATGTAAAAGAAATTGAACGAATGAGTTAATCAATAACTACATAAAACACTCGAGTAAGTTATAATGTAATTGAATTGAGCGAATGAGTTAATCAAATAATTACATAAAACACTTGAGTAAGTTATAATGTAATTGAATTGAACGAAGGAGTTAATCAAATAACTAAATAAAAAGCTTAAGTTTTTATATGTAATTGAATTGAACGAAGGAATTAATCAAATAACTAAATAAAACTCTTGAGTAAGTTTTTTTGTAATTGAATTGAACGAATGAGTTAACCAAATAACTAAATAAAACACTTGAGTAAGTTATAATGTAATTAAATTGAACGAAAGAGTTAATCAATAACTAAATAAAACACTCGAGTAAGTTATAATGTAATTGAATTGAACGAATGAGTTAATCAAATAACTACATAAAACACTTGAGTAAGTTATAATGTAATTGAATTGAACGAATGGGTTAATCAAATAACTAAATAAAAAAACTTAAGTAAGTTTTTTTATGTAATTGAATTGAACGAAGGAGTTATTCAAATAACTAAATAAAACACTCGAGTAAGTTTTTTATGTAATTGAATTGAACGAATGAGTTAATCAAATAACTAAATGAAACACTCGAGTAAGTTCTAATGTAATCAAATTGAACGAAGGAGTTAATCAAATAACGACATAAAACACTCCAAGTAAGTTATAATGTAATTGAATTGAACGAAAGGAGTTAATCAAATAACTAAATAAAACACTTGAGTAAGTTATAATGTAATTGAATTGAACGAATGAGTTAATCAAATAACTAAATATAAAACTTAAGTAAGTTTTTATATGTAATTTAATTGAACGAAGGAGTTATTCAAATAACTAAATAAAACACTCGAGTAAGTTTTTATGTAATTGAATTGAACGAATGAGTTAATCAAATAACTAAATAAAACACTCAAGTAACTTATTATGTAATTGAATTGAACGAAGCAGTTAATCAAATAACTAAATGAAACACTCGAGTAAGTTCTAATGTAATCGAATTGAACGAAGGAGTTAATCAAATAACTACATAAAACACTCAAGTAAGTTATAATGTAATTGAATTGAACGAAAGGAGTTAATCAAATAACTAAATAAAACACTCTGAGTAAGTTATAATGTAATTGAATTGAACGAATGAGTTAATCAAATAACTACATAAAACACTTGAGTAAGTTATATGTAATTGAATTGAACGAAGGAATTAATCAAATAACTAAATAAAACACTTGAGTAAGTTTTTATGTAATTGAATTGAACGAATTAGTTAATCAAATAACTAAATAAAACACTCGAGTAACTTATTATGTAATTGAATTGAATGAATGAGTTAATCAAATAACTAAATAAAACATTTGAGTAAGTTATTATGTAATTGAATTGAACGAATGAGTTAATCAAATAACTAAATAAAACACTCGAGTAAGTTATTATGTAATTTAATTAAACGAAAGAGTTAATCAATAACTAAATAATACACTCTGAGTAAGTTATAATGTAATTGAATTGAACGAATGAGTTAATCAAATAACTACATAAAATACTTGAGTAAGTTATAATGTAATTGAATTGAACGAATAAGTTAATCAAATAACTAAATAAAAAAACTTAAGTAAGTTTTTAATATGTAATTGAATTGAACGAAGGAGTTAATCAAATAACTAAATAAAACACTCGAGTAAGTTTTTATGTAATTGAATTGAACGAATGAGTTAATCAAATAACTAAATAAAACACTCAAGTAACTTATTATGTAATTGAATTGAACGAAGCCAGTTAATCAAATAACTAAATGAAACACTCGAATAAGTTCTAATGTAATCGAATTGAACGAAGGAGTTAATCAAATATCTACATAAAACACTCAAGTAAGTTATAATGTAATTGAATTGAACGGCGGATTTAATCAAATAACTAAACAAAACACTTGAGTAAGTTATTATGTAATTGAATTGAACGAATGTGTTAATCAAATAACTAAATAAAACACTCGATTAAGTTATTATGTAATTAAATTGGACGAAGGAGTTAATCAATAACTAAATAAAACACTCGAGTAAGTTATAATGTAATTGAATTGAACGAATGAGTTAATCAAATAACTAAATAAAACACAAGAGTAAGTTTTTATGTAATTGAATTGAACGAATGAGTTAATCAAATAACTAAATAAAACACTCAAGTAACTTATTATGTAATTGAATTGAACGAATGAGTTAATCAAATAACTAAATAAAACACTCGAATAAGTTCTAATGTGATCGAATTGAACGAAGGAGTTAATCATATATCTACATAAAACACTCAAGTAAGTTATAATGTAATTGAATTGAACGACGGAGTTAATCAAATAACTAAACAAAACACTTGAGTAAGTTATTATGTAATTGAATTAAACGAATGAGTTAATCAAATAACTAAATAAAACACTCGAGTAAGTTATTATGTAATTAAATTGGACGAAGGAGTTAATCAATAACTAAATTAAAACACTCGAGTAAGTTATAATGTAATTGAATTGAACGAATGAGTTAATCAAATAACTATATATAACACAAGAGTTAGTTTTTATGTAATTGAATTCAACGAATGAGTTAATCAAATAACTAAATAAAACACTCGAGTAACTTATTATGTAATTGAATCGAACGAAGGAGTTAATCAAATAACTAAATAAAACACTCGAGTAAGTTATAATGTAATTGAATTGAACGAAATGAGTAAATCAAATAACTAAATAAAAAACTTAAGTAAGTTTTTATATGTAATTGAATTGAACGAAGGAGTTAATCAAATAACTAAATAAAACACTCGAGTAAGTTTTTATGTAATTGAATTGAACGAGATGAGTTAATCAAATAACTAAATAAAACACTCAAGTAACTTATTATGTAATTGAATTGAACGAAGAAGTTAATCAAATAACTAAATGAAACACTCGAATAAGTTCTAATGTAATCGAATTGAACGAAGGGAGTTAATCAAATATCTACATAAAACACTCAAGTAAGTTATAATGTAATTGAATTGAACGACGGATTTAATCAAATAACTAAACAAAACACTTGAGTAAGTTATTATGTAATTGAATTGAACGAATGTGTTAATCAAATAACTAAATAAAACACTTGGTTAAGTTATTATGTAATTAAATTGGACGAAGGAGTTAATCAATAACTAAATAAAACACTCGAGTAAGTTATAATGTAATTAAATTGAACGAATGAGTTAATCAAATAACTAAATAAAACACAAGAGTAAGTTTTTATGTAATTGAATTGAACGAATGAGTTAATCAAATAACTAAATAAAACACTCAAGTAACTTATTATGTAATTGAATTGAACGAAGCGAGTTAATCAAATAACTAAATGAAACACTCGAATAAGTTCTAATGTGATCGAATTGAACGAAGGAGTTAATCATATATCTACATAAAACACTCAAGTAAGTTATAATGTAATTGAATTGAACGACGGAGTTAATCAAATAACTAAACAAAACACTTGAGTAAGTTATTATGTAATTGAATTGAACGAATGAGTTAATCAAATAACTAAATAAAACACTCGAGTAAGTTATTATGTAATTAAATTGGACGAAGGAGTTAATCAAATAACTAAATAAAACACTCGAGTAAGTTATAATGTAATTGAATTGAACGAATGAGTTAATCAAATAACTATATATAACACAAGAGTTAGTTTTTATGTAATTGAATTCAACGAATGAGTTAATCAAATAACTAAATAAAACACTTCGAGTAACTTATTATGTAATTGAATCGAACGAAAGCGTTAATCAAATAACTAAATAAAACACTCGAGTAAGTTATAAAATGTAATTGAATTGAACGAAATGAGTAAATCAAATAACTAAATAAAAAACTTAAGTAAGTTTTTATATGTAATTGAATTGAACGAATGAGTTAATCAAATAACTAAATAAAACACTCGAGTAAGTTTTTATGTAATTGAATTGAACGAATGAGTTAATCAAATAACCAAATAAAACACTGAAGTAACTTATTATGTAATTGAATTGAACGAACGAGTTAATCAAATAACTAAAACGAAACACTCGCAGTAAGTTCTAATGTAATGGAATTGAACGAAGGAGTTAATCAAATATCTACATAAAACACTCAAGTAAATTATAATGTAATTGAATTGAACGAAGGAGTTTATCAAATAACTAAACAAAACACTTGAGTAAGTTATTATGTAATTGAATTGAACGAATGAGCTAATCAAATAACTAAATAAAACACTCGATTAAGTTATTATGTAATTAAATTGAACGAAGGAGTTAATCAATAACTAAATAAAACACTTGAGTAAGTTATTATGTAATTGAATTAGTGAACCAAGAGTTAATCAAATAACTAAATAAAACACAAGAGTAAGTTTTTATGTAATTGAATTTAACGAATGAGTTAATCAAATAACTAAATAAAACACTCAAGTAACTTATTATGTAATTGAATTGAACGAAGGAGTTAATCAAATAACTAAATGAAGCACTCGAACAAATTCTAATGTAAATGATCAACGAAGGAGTTAATCAAATATCTACATAAAACACTCATTGTTTATAATATAATTGAATTGAACGAGATGAGTTAATCAAATAACTAAACAAAACACTTGAGTAAGTTATTATGTAATTGAATTGAACGAATGAGTTAATCAAATAACTAAATAAACACTTGATTAAGGTTATATATGTAATTAAATTGACGAATGAAGGTTAATCAATAACTAAATAAAACACTCGAGTAAGTTATAATGTAATTGAATTGAACGAATGAGTTAATCAAATAACTAAATAAAACACTAGAGTTAGTTTTTATGTAATTGAATTCAACGAATGAGTTAATCAAATAACTAAATTAAAACACTTGAGTAATTTTTTATGTAATTGAATTGAACGAATGAGTTAATCATATAACTAAATAAAACACTTGAGTAAGTTATTTTGTAATTGAATTGAACGAAAGAGTTAATCAAATAACTAAATAAAACACTTGAGTAAGTTATTTAATGTAATTGAATTGAACGAATGAGTTAATCAAATAACTAAATAAAAAACACTTGAGTAAGTTATTATGTAATTGAATTGAACGAATGAGTTAATCAAATAACTAAATAAAAAACTTGAGTAAGTTATAATGTAATTGAATTGAACGAAGGAGTTAATCAAATAATTAAATAAAACACTTGAGTAAGTTATTATTATGTAATTGAATTGAACGAATGAGTTAATCAAATAACTAAATAAAACACTCGAGTAAGTTTTTATGTAATTGAATTGACACGAAAGAGTTAATCAAATAACTAAATAAAACACTTGAGTAAGTTATTATGTAATTGAATTGAACGAAGGAGTTAATCAAATAACTAAATAAAACACCGAGAAAGTTATAATGTAATTGAATTGAACGAATGAGTTAATCAAATAACTAAAAAAAACACTTGAGTAAGTTATTATGTAATTGAATTCAACGAATGAGTTAATCAAATAACTAAATAAAACACTTGAGTAAGTTATTAATGTAATTGAATTGAACGAATGAGTTAATCAAATAACTAAATAAAACACTGAGTAAGTTATTATGTAATTGAATTGAACGAATGAGTTAATCAAATAACTAAATAAAACACTTGAGTAAGTTATTATGTAATTGAATTGAACGAATGAGTTAATCAAATAACTAAATAAAACACTTGAGTAAGTTATAATGTAATTGAATTGAACGAATGAGTTAATCAAATAACTAAATAAAACACTTGAGTAAGTTATAATGTAATTGAATTGAACGAAAGAGTTAATCAAATAACTAAATAAAACACTCGAGTAAGTTATAATGTAATTGAATTGAACGAATGAGTTAATCAAATAACTAAATAAAACACTTGAGTAAGTTATTATGTAATTGAATTGAACGAATGAGTTAATCAAATAACTAAATAAAACACTTGAGTAAGTTATTATGTAATTGAATTGAACGAAGGAGTTAATCAAATAACTAAATAAAACACTTGAGTAAGTTATTATGTAATTGAATTGAACGAATGAGTTAATCAAATAACTAAATAAAACACTTGAGTTAGTTATAATGTAATTGAATTGAACGAATGAGTTAATCAAATAACTAAATAAAACACTTGAGTAAGTTATTATGTAATTGAATTGAACGAATGAGTTAATCAAATAACTAAATAAAACACTTGAGTAAGTTATTATGTAATTGAATTGAACGAATGAGTTAATCAAATAACTAAATAAAACACTCGAGTAAGTTATTATGTAATTGAATTGAACGAATGAGTTAATCAAATAACTAAATAAAACACTTGAGTAAGTTAAAATGTAATTGAATTGAACGAAGGAGTTAATCAAATAACTAAATTAAACACTTGAGTAAGTTATAATGTAATTGAATTGAACGAATGAGTTAATCAAATAACTAAATAAAACACTTGAGTAAGTTATTATGTAATTGAATTGAACGAATGAGTTAATCAAATAACTAAATAAAACACTTGGAGTAAGTTATTATGTAATTGAATTGAACGAATGAGTTAATCAAATAACTAAATAAAACACTTGAGTAAGTTATAATGTAATTGAATTGAACGAATGAGTTAATCAAATAACTAAATAAAACACTTGAGTAAGTTATAATGTAATTGAATTGAACGAAGGAGTTAATCAAATAACTAAATAAAACACTTGAGTAAGTTATTATGTAATTGAATTGAACGAATGAGTTAATCAAATAACTAAATAAAACACTTGAGTAAGTTATAATGTAATTGAATTGAACGAATGAGTTAATCAAATAACTAAATAAAATACTTGAGTAAGTTATTATGTAATTGAATTGAACGAATGAGTTAATCAAATAACTAAATAAAACACTTGAGTAAGTTATTATGTAATTGAATTGAACGAATGAGTTAATCAAATAACTAAATAAAACACTTGAGTAAGTTATTATGTAATTGAATTGAACGAATGAGTTAATCAAATAACTAAATAAAACACTCGAGTAAGTTATAATGTAATTGAATTGAACGAATGAGTTAATCAAATAACTAAATAAAACACTTGAGTAAGTTATAATGTAATTGAATTGAACGAAAGAGTTAATCAAATAACTAAATAAAACACTTGAGTAAGTTATTATGTAATTGAATTGAACGAATGAGTTAATCAAATAACTAAATAAAACACTTGAGTAAGTTATAATGTAATTGAATTGAACGAATGAGTTAATCAAATAACTAAATAAAACACTTGAGTAAGTTATTATGTAATTGAATTGAACGAATGAGTTAATCAAATAACTAAATAAAACACTTGAGTAAGTTATTATGTAATTGAATTGAACGAATGAGTTAATCAAATAACTAAATAAAACACTTGAGTAAGTTATTATGTAATTGAATTGAACGAATGAGTTAATCAAATAACTAAATAAAACACTTGAGTAAGTTATTATGTAATTGAATTGAACGAATGAGTTAATCAAATAACTAAATAAAACACTTGAGTAAGTTATTATGTAATTGAATTGAACGAAGGAGTTAATCAAATAACTAAATAAAACACTTGAGTAAGTTATTATGTAATTGAATTGAACGAATGAGTTAATCAAATAACTAAATAAAACACTTGAGTAAGTTATAATGTAATTGAATTGAACGAATGAGTTAAGCAAATAACTAAATTAAAACACTTGAGTAAGTTATTAATGTAATTGAATTGAACGAAGGAGTTAATCAAATAACTAAATAAAACACTTGAGTAAGTTATTATGTAATTGAATTGAACGAATGAGTTAATCAAATAACTAAATAAAACACTTGAGTAAGTTATTATGTAATTGAATTGAACGAATGAGTTAATCAAATAACTAAATAAAACACTTGAGTAAGTTATTATGTAATTGAATTGAACGAAGGAGTTAATCAAATAACTAAATAAAACACTTGAGTAAGTTATTATGTAATTGAATTGAACGAAGGAGTTAATCAAATAACTAAATAAAACACTTGAGTAAGTTATTATGTAATTGAATTGAACGAATGAGTTAATCAAATAACTAAATAAAACACTTGAGTAAGTTATTATGTAATTGAATTGAACGAATGAGTTAATCAAATAACTAAATAAAACACTTGAGTAAGTTATTATGTAATTGAATTGAACGAATGAGTTAATCAAATAACTAAATAAAACACTTGAGTAAGTTATAATGTAATTGAATTGAACGAAGGAGTTAATCAAATAACTAAATAAAACACTTGAGTAAGTTATTATGTAATTGAATTGAACGAATGAGTTAATCAAATAACTAAATAAAACACTTGAGTAAGTTATTATGTAATTGAATTGAACGAATGAGTTAATCAAATAACTAAATAAAACACTTGAGTAAGTTATAATGTAATTGAATTGAACGAATGAGTTAATCAAATAACTAAATAAAACACTTGAGTAAGTTATTATGTAATTGAATTGAACGAATGAGTTAATCAAATAACTAAATAAAACACTTGAGTAAGTTATAATGTAATTGAATTGAACGAATGAGTTAATCAAATAACTAAATAAAACACTTGAGTAAGTTATAATGTAATTGAATTGAACGAATGAGTTAATCAAATAACTAAATAAAACACTTGAGTAAGTTATAATGTAATTGAATTGAACGAATGAGTTAATCAAATAACTAAATAAAACACTTGAGTAAGTTATTATGTAATTGAATTGAACGAATGAGTTAATCAAATAACTAAATAAAACACTTGAGTAAGTTATAATGTAATTGAATTGAACGAAGGAGTTAATCAAATAACTAAATAAAACACTTGAGTAAGTTATTATGTAATTGAATTGAACGAATGAGTTAATCAAATAACTAAATAAAACACTTGAGTAAGTTATTATGTAATTGAATTGAACGAATGAGTTAATCAAATAACTAAATAAAACACTTGAGTAAGTTATAATGTAATTGAATTGAACGAATGAGTTAATCAAATAACTAAATAAAACACTTGAGTAAGTTATTATGTAATTGAATTGAACGAATGAGTTAATCAAATAACTAAATAAAACACTTGAGTAAGTTATTATGTAATTGAATTGAACGAATGAGTTAATCAAATAACTAAATAAAACACTTGAGTAAGTTATTATGTAATTGAATTGAACGAATGAGTTAATCAAATAACTAAATAAAACACATGAGTAAGTTATAATGTAATTTAATTGAACGAATAAGTTAATCAAATAACTAAACTAAAACACTTGAGTAAGTTATTATGTAATTGAATTGAACGAATGAGTTAATCAAATAACTAAATTAAAAACTTGAGTAAGTTATTATGTAATTGAATTGAACGAAGGAGTTAATCAAATAACTAAATAAAACACTTGAGTAAGTTATTATGTAATTGAATTGAACGAATGAGTTAATCAAATAACTAAATAAAACACTTGAGTAAGTTATAATGTAATTGAATTAAACGAATGAGTTAATCAAATAATTAAATAAAACACTTGAGTAAGTTATTATGTAATTGAATTGAACGAAGGAGTTAATCAAATAACTAAATAAAACACTTGAGTAAGTTATTATGTAATTGAATTGAACAAATGAGTTAATCAAATAACTAAATAAAACACTTGAGTAAGTTATTATGTAATTGAATTGAACGAATGAGTTAATCAAATAACTAAACTAAAACACTTGAGTAAGTTATAATGTAATTGAATTGAACGAATTAGTTAATCAAATAACTAAATAAAACACTTGAGTAAGTTATAATGTAATTGAATTCAACGAATGATTTAATCAAATAACTAAATAAAACACTTGAGTAAGTTATTATGTAATTGGATTGAACAAATGAGTTAATCAAATAACTAAATTAAAAACTTGAGTAAGTTATTATGTAACTGAATTGAACGAATGAGTTAATCAAATAACTAAATAAAACACTTGAGTAAGTTATAATGTAAATGAATTGAACGAATGAGTTAATCAAATAACTAAATTAAAAACTTGAGTTAATTATAATGTAATAGAATTGAACTAAGCAGTTAATCAAATAATTAAATAAAACGCTTGAGTAAGTTATTATGTAATTGAATTGAACGAAGGAGTTAATCAAATAACTAAATAAAACACTTGAGTAAGTTATTATGTAATTGAATTGAACAAATGAGTTAATCAAATAACTAAATAAAACACTTGAGTAAGTTATTATGTAATTGAATTGAACGAATGAGTTAATCAAATAACTAAATAAAAAACTTGAGTAAGTTATAATGTAATTGAATTGAACGAATGAGTTAATCAAATAACTAAATAAAAAACTTGAGTAAGTTATAATGTAATTGAATTGAACGAATGAGTTAATCAAATAACTAAATAAAAAACTTGAGTTAGTTATATATAATTAAATTGAATTGAACGAAGGATTTAATCAAATAACTAAATAAAACACTTGAGTAAGTTATTATGTAATTGAATTGAACGAATGAGTTAATCAAATAACTAAATTAAAAACTTGAGTTAATTATAATGTAATTGAATTGAACTAATGAGTTAATCAAATAATTAAATAAAACGCTTGAGTCAGTTATTATGTAATTGAATTGAACGAAGGAGTTAATCAAATAACTAAATAAAACACTTGAGTAAGTTATTATGTAATTTAATTGAACTAATGAGTTAATCAAATAACTAAATTAAAAACTTGAGTAAGTTATAATGTAATTGAATTGAACGAATGAGTTATAAATAACTAAATAAAACACTTGAGTAAGTTATTATGTAATTGAATTGAATGAATGAGTTAATCAAAAAACTAAATAAAACACTTGTGTAATTTATTATGTAATTGAATTGAACGAATGAGTTAATCAAATAACCAAATAAAAAACTTGATAAAGTTATTATGTAATTGAATTGAACGAATAAGTTAATCAAATAACTAAACTAAAAACTTGAGAAAGTTATAATGTAATTGAATTGAACGAATGAGTTAATCAAATAACTAAATTAAAAACTTGAGAAAGTTATAATGTAATTGAATTGAATGAAAGGAGTTAATCAAATAACTAAATTAAAAACTTGGAGTTAGTTATATATAATTTAATTGAATTAACGAAGGATTTAATCAAATAACTAAATAAAAAAACTTTGTAAGTTATTATGTAATTGAATTGAACGAATAAGTTAATCA
This sequence comes from Beta lomatogona, assembly GCA_947646795.1. Lineage (NCBI taxonomy): Eukaryota > Viridiplantae > Streptophyta > Magnoliopsida > Caryophyllales > Amaranthaceae > Beta > Beta lomatogona. The sequence continues at coordinate 119,806 of CANSNZ010001475.1, forward strand.
AATAACTAAATTAAAAACTTGAGTTAATTATGATGACTCATGAGTTACATCCAGGAACTCATGAGACTGAAACAATCAGGCCCAAAGCTCTAGCCCTCAAATCAGAGGAACAAGAAGAATCAGAGACTGATGATGAAGAAGCGCACCATGATTGTAAAAGGTTCAAGAAATTCTTCAACAAGAATTATAAAGGGAATAATGCAAGGAAAGCAACAAAACTAAGTCAGTCTACAAATGTGGAGGCCTTGATCATTTTATCAAAGAATGTCCTCTATGGGAGAACGAGAAAGCAAAAGGAAAATTCAAATAGGAGGGCAAGGAACGAAGCAAAACCCTTTCTTAAAGACAGACATGAAGAGAGCTATGGTAGCAAGCATGGGGAGAGTCCGACTCGGGATCGAGGAGCAGGAACAAACCGAAGAAGACACTGCCCATCTCTGTCTTATGGCAAAGGTTGAAGACAACGAGGAACCATCAAACCCTAAGGTATATCTATATACTATTGAATAGAAACTTACATAACTAAATAAAAGTCAACTTCTTAACTACGTTAGAAACTTTAGATGACTATAAGGAGGTTTGCTTAAAAAGAGAACAATTAGAAAATGCGTTGAAAGTCACCAAGGAACATTCTACTTGGCTAAACTCTTTCAAGTCCAATATTGAAAAATGATTTTTTTGAACTCATTGACAAAAACAGAGCCATTCAAGAAGCTTTTGAAAAAGTGAAAAATGAGAATTATCTCTTGAATATGGAACGGCGAGTTGAAACTATTTGTTCATGAAGGAATAGTTCCTTCAACAAGTACCAGGATGGATTTTGAAAAGTTAAAATTTGATTATGAAATTGCTTTAAAAGAAAATCAGGTACTACGAAAGGAACCCGGGATCCTCAAGGAACAAACGCCCGATCTAGTGAGTTGGATCGAAAAAATATCAAAACAAAGGAAGGGATGGTCTTAGTTTCAACCATAAAAAGAAGAATAAAAAGAAAAAGTATGTAGATCTACCAAGTAACAAAATATGTTCTTATTGTGGGAATAAGTGGCCACTTAGTGATAGATTGTTCCACTAGAGAAGAACGAATTGAAAGGAACACTTATATTGTTAAAAGGTTTGGAAAAGCAAGAGTAACTCAAGTTCAATAAAGGAACCCAGCGGGATCGGGTTCCTACCACTAAATTATTGTTATGGATATGTAGTCGAAGTGAGAGGGAACAACCTGTGGTTTCTCGACAGCGGTTGTTCCAAGCACATGACGAGAGACAAATCAAAATTTCCCACTTTCGGTTTACAATGGAGGAAGCGTGACCTTTGGAGGCAATCTTACATGTAACATAGTAGCGAATTGGTAAGATTGGAAAATCTCGATCACATTCCATAGACAATGTTTTTTGTAGTCGAGGGTAAAAAACATAGCTTACTTAGTATTTCACAATTCCGTGATAAGGGTAATGTTGTGAAGTTTACTAAAGAGTCTTGTGTAGTGAGCAATGATAATACAGTACCAAAATTCTGGAAGGAACAACGAAGGGGAACAATAGCCATGCATATGCAAAACAATATATTATTCAAAAGCATGAAAGGAGAATGAATCGTATTTTTCAAGCTTTCACCCACTCATTTAAAAAAATTAATTTTTTAAAATCCTCCCCAATGAATTCGCCAAATTATAGGTGTGATTTTATTACGCCTACACGGTGTGGCGCATATTTGACTACCCCATTGTTTAGGTTTTATTGACAATAGTTTTCGAAGTCACCAACAAGTCTTTAAAGGAAGAATCTTAAACATAATTGGATTTTGGGAAACCGTAGGGACATCTTAGGCACTTATCCAATGTAGATTTCCCCATCTTGACTCCATAGATGCTCAAAATGAACCAAAGATTGAGTTAGGGGGTGAGGGTACAATATGATCAAGAACCATGTTTCCCATTCTTTGGCCTCTACTAAATATCGATTCACAATAAATTTTATGCCAAAGAATAATCATATAATATGTTCAATACCCTAAAAATAATTTAGTCTAGGTTGATTTAGGAAACACATAAAAAAACTATTTTTTGTGATATGTTATTAAGCAATCAAATTACAGGGAACCTAGCGAGTTGTTCAAATTATCTAATTAATATTAGAACGGTTCTTTTGGTCTTTGATTAACAAAAATAACACGTGGGTGATAAAAATATTAAATCATGCATAGATTAATCATCTAATATGTATAGAACAATCGGCAAGCATATAATAATGTATGAAAATAAATAAAAAGAAGGATTTAAATATACAAAGAGAATGATTTTATATCAAAGATCTACATCATGAAATAAATGGTTAGTAGCTTCAATATAAAAATAGTAATTTATTCAAGGAACCTCGGGGATTATACCGTGGCTTGGGTTTACGAGATTGACAACCTTCGGGACGAGCAATCGTGGAAGCCCGAAAGTATGAATGTCGAAAGATTTGAATGTATGTGTATGTGTTTTGTAGAGAGAGTATCTATTTCGTAGAGAGGTTCGTAAGGTATTCGTAATGTAAAAGTCGAGTTGTTGTGTGAAAACCGGCCCCGAAACTGCACGAAAATCGAGTGTATATATATGAAAAAGGGACATGCGCTTCACGCGCCGCCTACGCTAGCGCAACCCGGACGTGTCACGTGTAAATCGACGTGTCGTGCGCAAATTGGCCAAGAGAAAGCATACACGTGGTACGCGCTTTGAAAAATATAAGAAAGAAAAGATGCGTCTCGCATGTAGAAGTGCATTTGGCGCAGGATCCTATCGCCCTGTTCTTTTGAACTTATTTTGGCCTGAACCGAACCGAACTTATTTTATTTTTGCTGAACCGAACTTATTTTTGCTGAACCGAACTTATTTTTACTTATTTTTGCCGAACCGAACTTATTTTTTGCCGAACCGAACTTATTTTTACTTATTTTTTCCGAACCGAACTTATTTTGGCTGAACCGAACTTATTTTTGCCGAACTAAACCGTATTAACATAATATTATCAATACTCATTATTATAATAGTCAATAAATATTAACATAATATTATCAATACTTATTATTATTATTTTTTTATTATTTTATAATAATAAATAATAAATAATAATAATAAATAATAATAAATAATAAATAATAATAAATAATAAATAATAAATATAATAAATAATAAATAATAAATAATAAATAATAAATAATAAATAATAAATAATAAATAATAAATAATAAATAATAAATAATAAATAATAAATAATAAATAATAAATAATAAATAATAAATAATAAATAATAAATAATAAATAATAATAATAATAAATAATAATAAATAATAATAATAACAATAATAATAATAAATAATAGTAATAATAATAAATAATAAATAATAAATAATAAATAATAAATAATAAATAATAAATAATAAATAATAAATAATAAATAATAAATAATAATAAATAATAAATAACAAATAATAAATAATAAATAATAATAATAATAAATAATAATAATAATAATAATAATAATAATAATAATAATAATAAATAATAGTAATAATAATAAATAATAAATAATAAATAATAATAAATAATAAATAATAAATAATAATAAATAATTAATAATAAATAATAAATAATAAATAATAAATAATAAATAATAAATAATAAATAATAAATAATAAATAATAAATAATAAATAATAAATAATAAATAATAAATAATAAATAATAAATAATAAATAATAAATAATAAATAATAAATAATAAATAATAAATAATAATAATAATAATAATAATAATAAATAATAGTAATAATAATAAATAATAAATAATAAATAATAATAAATAATAAATAATAAATAGTAAATAATAAATAATAAATAATAAATAATAAATAATAAATAATAAATAATAAATAATAAATAATAAATAATAAATAATAAATAATAAATAATAAATAATAAATAATAATAATAATAATAATAATAATAATAATAAATAATAAATAATAATAATAAATAAAAAATATAAAAAAAAAAAAAATAAAAAAATAAAAAAATAAAAGAATCTCAAAATAAAAAAATAAAAAATAAAAAATAAAAAAAATAAAAAAATAAAAAAAATAAAAAATAAAAACAACAAAAAAAAAAAAAATAAAAAAAAAAAAAAAAAAAAAAAAATAAAGAAAAATAAAAAAAAAAAAATAAAAAATAGAAATTCATCATTATTATAATTATAATATTAATAATAATAACAATATTAAAAGTAATATTGAAAATAAAAATAATAATTACAACATTAGACAAGACGTACTTATTTTTGCCGAACCGAACTTATTTTTGCCGAATCGAACTTATTTTTACTTATTTTTGCCGAACCGAACTTATTTTTACTTATTTTTGCCTGAACCGAACTTATTTTTGCTGAATCGAACTTATTTTTTTACTTATTTTTGCCGAAAATAAGTCCAAAAGAACAAAGCTTATAGTGACACACAAGTCAACGTGGGGCGCCTTGTGCGTCGGGCGCAGCCTTGTGCTCGGGGCATGATTATGTGGCAAAGCATGTGGGCAAAATGCCGCGCTTTGCTTTTGACACGTTTTGATTACTTTTGATAAAAACACGTTTGACGATTTTCTTTCATCTTTAACTACGAAGAATCTCGATTTACGTGATAGAATCCGATTATGAAAATACTCCTCCGTTTTTTTAATCTGCACACTTTCCTTTTGGTCCCGTTTTATTTTTAATCTACACACCGTTGCTTTTTCTATTTTTGGTAACATGTCACATCTACTTTCTCCCCTTTTTCCACCCATGTCATCTACTTTTTAATATTTTAACCCACTTTTTAATTTATCCCCCTCTTCACTTTTCAATTTCTCTCTCCACCTTTCAAGCCTCTCTCACTTTTACATTTTCTCCTGGGTTCTCCCCAAAGTGAAGGAGTAAATTGAAATGAAACGTGAGGGAGTATCTTTTTGAAAAGTACATTATTTATTTAGGAGTAAAAAATTAATTATTATTAAACAATTAATTGGGCTTTTCAAAGGATTGGGTTTCAAAATACAATTAATTATCATGAATAATTAATTGGGCTTTTAAAACAGACTTTAACACTTTTTCGAAATAGTTTCTTGGTCTAGCTTTCTGGACCGCTTCCTGCTTCTGGGTCTGACTCGCCATTTCACGGCCAACTCGATGCTTCACTCATCGGCCCTTAAACTGGGAGATACGACTATGCTGTCTCCACGTAAGTCTCCATTTTGATTGAGGTCTCAGGAATCGAAAGTCAAAGTATACCGTGTCGAGACTCTGAATCCAGTTTTAAACCGGCCTACAATTTAGAACTAATCTATATACATTGGTCTCTACAAAACTAAGTTAGTATACAGACAATAACTACAAGCAACCGACAACCGACCAAGAAGATGTTAGCACTATAGGTGCAAACACTCATATAAAGCACATAATGATGCAATAATGCAAGCTTAGACTCTCTAAGGATGCATGAGAAGTTGTACGCGGATTTGTAGGTTACGCATTGCTAATGGATGACACCTTATGTAAGGTTAGGGTTATGCAAGACTATAATGTGCGAAACGCAATGCAAGGTTAGGATTTTGCAAGGTTAGAGATCCGGATATGTAGAAAGAGATATAATGATTAGAAATGAATAGAATGATTTTTGAAAACTGCTTTTAGTAAATAATCAGGGTATGCAAATGAGGTCCTAAGCTAACTACAACTCTTCAGGAGTTCGATTTGATCCTCAGGGAGGAACCACCACATATATAAGAAGCCCCCACTTTGGGGTGCCTGTTCCGGGAATTAGGCACTGCGAGCCTTGGTTGGACAACGTGCCCTGATCCGTCTTGAATCGCTGAAAGTTGTCATTGGGTACTTCTTCATCGGGAAGCGATTTAGGGCAAAGTCAAGTGTTGCTAGAGACCATGAAAATGTCGAGAGTCCTTCAGTGGACAAGGAGAGCTCGGATTGAAATATAAAAAAGGTTTAAATTTATGACTCATGTAAATGTATAAGGTGGGAAGGGATTTGCCCAGGCTAGGTTCGTACTGGGCCCATGCTCGGGATCTAGAAAGAACATGCTCCCGAACTCTAGAAAATCAAATCATTAGACCTCGACTATTTTTATTGAAGCAAATGGGACCTTCAGATGAGGATTCCTATGTTTCCAGCGGAATCAAACCATTCGTAGTTCCCCGATCTCGATTTTTTTTCATCATTTTTCGTGCTCTAACTTTCGCCTAGGCCGCCCTTTCGGGTTTTCAACCTAGCGAGCTTTGACATACATTGGAAAAGGAGTTAGGGTGATGAAACTGCCGAAAGGTTATAGGCTTTAGGTTTAATGCAGGTTTAATTGGACGGGCTATGGTGTGGGTAATTGATATAGGTTTGAAGGATTTTGGATTATATGGCTAAGGTTTTGATGGATCAAGGAATTTGAACGAGGGGTAAAACTTGTGTGCAATCTCCTTTGCTTCCGTTTCTTTTTGCCTTTTCCTTTCTCTTTTTGCATTTTTTTCCTTTTTTGTCTCCGTGCTTTTGTTGTGCTTTTTGGCTTTTTTTCTTTTCGCACTTTGATCTTTTTTCACTTTTTGCTTTTTACATGGCATTGATCTTTTTTATGTAGTAGGTATTTATGGTACACAAGTTTGGGTTTAGGTCCGGGAAGGTTTGGAAGGTTATTTGTGGAGCATTGTTTTGAAAGGTTTATTTCGCTAAGGATCATGAGGTGATGATGGTTTATGGATGATGGAGGAAAGAGGGGATAAACTCCTAATCCAAAGTATGTCCCTTTTTTTATTGTTTTTTTGATTTCGCATATCTTTTTTTATTATTATTATTAGTCAAGTTCTATATTAGGTGATTTTAAGCTCTTCCTCATTGAGTCAGAAGCATAAATAAAATGATGGAAAAGCCGCAAAGAAAATGAAAAAGAGAAATAGAAAGAAAATGAAAATGGAAAGGCTATAAATAGATGCAGAATTCCTATAGTGACACATAAACCCGATGAGAAAGAAAAAAAAATGGCTCAGGGTAAAGACTCTCGGTCTCATCCCAAGAAACCGTAAATAAAAGACTAAGCCCCGTTGAATTGTCGATACACTTCCTAAGGGGTCCGGGGCCTGATGTCGATTCTCGTTGTACAGTATTAGTAGTATATTGTCATCGATCATGTTTCGCACATGACATGGTATCTTGACACTTGTCGTCGGGGGAATTATTCCGTTGGAATTCGCGTTAGAAATGTAGGTTGCACCTTTTGAATTTTCTTAAGGTGCAAGGGTTCGAAGTCAACCCTATGGAAGTGATCGTGCCTCTATCATGGAAGGCGGTAGACCCTATGGTGTTGGATCGCGCCTCTATTGTGGAAGGCGCGTAGACCCTCGTGGCTGTGATCGCGCCCTATTGTGAAGGCGGTCAAAAGTAATCTTCATGACTCCTATATGAAGCCGGGGTGGTGATAGTGCACGATCGATGAGCTTTAGAGTAGGCTCACTTCTTTTTTTGGCCCCCTCCTTAGGCATTCCTATGTTGTAATCTCTCGACCGACACGGACACAATCGAGCTTGACTCGTTGCTTTGTAAGTTTTAAGAAAATGATTTTCCAAATGGGAAATGGAGATGAGAAAATGAAATGGGTAAAGAAAATGGGAAATGAAAATTGAAAATGAAAAATGGGGAATGGAAATGGGTATGGTATTTCAACTAGTGTCATGTGATTTCGATCACATGCGTAAACACAGGGCCTAACTATACGCAGAATGCGTATATGGACTGGATCGGACGGACTATGCAAGCGTACTAGACTAAACTTTAAACTTACAAGTGACCAAGCATACTAGACTCAAAAGGATTGCTTATGTGGACTCTGGGAGGAATCGTTTCCTCCTGACTTGATGATTCGGGGGCTCGATGTATTAAGATAGACTAGCTTCGCTAGATTTAAAGGTTTTCGGGGGCCATTATGGACTTAGTAGACTAGCCTTCGGACAGACTCGAGGATTTGGACTACTATAGATGCAAGGCTTCGAATAACTTCGTTAAACTTGGAGGGTGCCTTTATGGTCTAGGGGGTGACTAACTGCTCGCCAGGGTCTAAAGGGCTGCCATATGGTCTTAAAGGGTGACTAGCTTCGCTAGTTCAATGGATGTCGTTATGGTCTTAAGGGGATGACAAGCCGCGCTAGGTCAAGGGGTGCCGTTATGGTCTTAAGGATGACTAGCTTTGCTAGGTCAAGGGGTGCCGCTCGTCTTAAGGACGACTAGCTTCGCTAGGGCAAAAGGTGTCATTATCGGTCTTATGATGACTAGCTTCGCTAGGTCAAAGGGTGCCATTATGGTCTTTAAGGATGACTAGCTTCGCTAGGATCAAAAGGTGTCGTTATATGGTCTTAAGGGTGACTAGTTTCGCTAGGTCAAAGGGTATCGTTATGGTCTTAAGAATGACTAGCTTCTGAGGTCAATGGGTGTCGTTATGGTCTTAAATCTGCTAGCTTCGCCACACTTAATGGTTTGGACTTCGTCCTATATGGGTTTGGAAGTTAGACTTGGAATGTACAAGGGCTTGACATTGGAAATGCACAAGGATTGGAATTAGAATGGAATGGACTGGGATTAGACTTGGACCGAGATTAGACTTTAGACTGGCTCGACACGGACAGTGGTTCACATAAAGATGCAAATGGGCCTAGATTTGACTTTGAACTAGACTTATATGGACCCAAGATGGACTCTCTAATGCTAGCAGTGGGCTAATATAAATGCATGGACTCAAATTTAGATGGACCTAATATGAATGCAAAATGGACTATAATGCATATGGGCCTAGAATGAATGCAAGTGAATTGGATTTGGTCGATTGGATTAGATTGAAGGTTAGTGGAATAGGCTTAATATTTTTCAAATTCATTTTTGAAAGGAACCCCTTGTGTTTTATCTTTTGTTAGGAAAAAGATGATGGATTAATTTTGAAAAATATTTTTCTATTGAATAGGTGGTATGATGATGATTAGTAAATATTTTCGAAAAGGTAGAATAAGAAGGTGTAGGAATGATTTTCAAAAATGTAAGTTTATTAAATTGTTGAATATGGTAAGGTAAGATTGATAGGGAAGATTTGTTGAATAGCAAGGGAGAAGGTAGACATGCATGATGATTCTAACTCTAACATGACCATTTTTTCTAGATGCACTTTTTTAGGGACGTAATTCGACCTCGCATGAAAAGACCTCCACCCTTTTTTTTGCTCAATTAGGTGAGACCCTTAGAATGACCACGATTCTACGCGAACGCAGCATGCGTACGAACATAAGACCGAACATAGGATCGACCACCACGACGACTAAATCAAAGAAAAGCACGCGATGCACAAGACCGCGTGGCACAAGTAAAGATTGCAGGGCGCGGCGCTACGACCGTGCGGCCTAAAGCACAGAGTGGTGTGCCAGCGCAACTTAATCCGCTGATCACTACTCCCCCGACATGTTTTTCGGGGATTTAGGTGACGTTTTAGTCAATCGACGAATTTTTTTGTTATATAGACGCGATTATAGACGCAACAAATAAAAACGATTTTGACAAAATAATAAAGAGTGAAAAATTGCAATCACAGTCAAATGTCATATAACATGGATGCAAAAATTCCAACCTAAAGTCCAGCTCTATGTTTGAAACTATGGTCATGTTTAGGTTAAGTTTGGAAAGGGTCCATGACTAAGAGATCGATCCCACGCTTCGTAACCCTCGCTTAAAGAGGTGGCCACGCATAAGACGCACTCCGCCTCTCAAGTCAGAACAATAGAACAATGCCATGGTTGGGTAGGTCTCGCTTTTTTATAACTAAGATCCAACATTATCGCCAGGGGTTTTTTGAAGGACAAAGCGCAAACCCCCCGGGGTGACCTCACACATAGAATACGCGCTAATGAGGCAAGGTGACGGTCCTTACAAGTGGGTAGAACAATAGCCATGCATATGCAAAACAATATATTATTCAAAGGCATAAAAGAAGAATGAATAGTATTTTTCAAGTTTCACCCACTCATTTAAAAATTAGTTTTTTAAAATCCTCCCTAAAGAATTCGCCAAAATATTAAATCGTGCATAGAGCAATCGTATAATATGTGTAGAACAATCGTGCAAGCATATAATAATGTATGAAAAAAAAAGGAAGGATTAGAATATATAGTAGAACGATTTTATATCAAAGATCAACATCATGAAATAAATAGTTAGTAACTTTAATATAAAAATAGGAATTTATTCAAGGACCCTCGGATTATACCGTAGCTCGGGTCCGCGAGATCGACAACCTTTGGGACGAGCAATCGTGAAGCCCGTAAGTATGAATGTTTGAAAGATTTGAATGTATGTGTATGTGTTTTGTAGAGAGAATATCTATTTCTTAGAGAGGTTCCGTAAGGTATTCGTGTAATATAAAAGTCGAAGTCGTTGTGTGAAAATCCAACCCGAAATCGCACGGAAATCAGTGTATTTATAGGAAAATCAGAAATGCGCTTCACGCGACAACCGCGCCGCACGCAGCCTCGATGTGTCACTCGCAAATCCACGTGTCAAGCGCAGATTGGCGCGCCTCCGACGCGGCATGCCCGCAGAAAGCGTAAGTGCTTCGGGCGCAGACTCTATATGACACATAAGTCTACGTGGCAGCTGGCGTGCGCGTCATGAGCTTGTACGCTAGGTGCATGCTTACGTGGCAAAGTATGTGGCAAAATGGTGCGCTTTGCTTTTGACACGTTTTTGATTACTTTTGATAAAAACGCGTTTTGACGATTTTCTTTATCTTTTAACTACGAAAATCTGATTTTACTGGATAAAATACGATTATGAAAATATCTTTGAAAATAATTATTTATTATTAAACAATTAATTGGGCTTTTCAAAGGATCTGGCTCAAAATACAATTAATTTTCATGAATAATTAATTGGGAAAAAACAGACTTTAACACTTTTTTCAAAATAGTTTTGGGTTCGCTTTTCTGACGCTTACCCTCGGGTCTGACCAATTAATACCACGGCATGTTTCATCATCTAGCCCTTAAATGGGGAGACACAATATGTGTCTACACTTAGGTTTCTCAGGAGAATTCTATCGAAGTGATAAATCGCATTCATGAAGAGAATTTCATGTTACTCTATGAAGGGCTACTAAATGGAGTATTTTAAATTAGATTATTTCGCCTTCTAATTATATTTAATTTTTTATTTTGTTCTTCATTTTGATGTTGTCACTTGTCGCTGATTGAAGGTCAGGCTAGCTGGTGACTACGATCAACGAGTTGCTTGTCGAGCATTGGATTCTCTTTCTTATAGATGAGTGATTCTATTTCTCACTCTTTCTACATCGGCGTTTTCCTAGCTTTGTTTTAGAAATAATACCCCCTTTTTGTCCGAAGTCGATTGTTCGAGGGTGAATGTTATTTATTATCCCCCGCTCCCCTCGCTTAAGATTATTGTTCAAGGAGTTATTATGGGCATTGTAGCCCCCTTTGGGATCATGGTGCCGGGGTTTTATTCAATTCTTTTCGCTTTTATTGCTTGGCTTCATGTTTGCTTTAATGTGTCTTATTCATTTTTTTCCATTTTCTTTGGTGGAGGTTCGTTTTTTCTCAATATAATGATTAGAACTAGCAATACAATACATCTTCTTTTTGCACCATTTTTTCAATTTCGAACATGCAACATCATTAGAACTAGCATTATCAATCGTCACAAGAAATAAAAAAGGCTAGATAGAAATTGAACATGACAATAAAGTACTTCTATCGATTGATTATAATTATCTCTGGTTGCATTTTGAGACCATGAGAGTAACTTAGTTATGTGATTTCGAAAGTTTTATGCACCATTAATAGAGTGCTTAGGACTAGTTAAGAGACAATAACCTTAAATAGTTGTAATCCTCCTTCCTCTTTGTTTCATAGAATGAATATTGCCTAAATCATGAACGAGTTGGTGTTTAGTCCCTTTCCCTAATCTTGTTTGATTTTTGGTAGCTAGTTTAGTTAAATAGTACTTAGTCGATAGTTTGAAACCTTCTCGATTTCTTTCCACCTAACTTATCATTTAATTAACTTGAACCGATGTTTACTTAGTCCTTGTGGAAGACCTTCACTGCCGCCTACTAGTTTAGTGCTTTAGTAAAGATTGCTTCGACTTTAGGATCGTTGTATTCACTATTTGATGATGACAAGAATCATTGTCTTGTATAGTTTTATTTTGAAACTATACAAGACAATGATTATGTTTGCTCTAACTCTTTTATATTCCTTTTTATATATTTTACATTATGGAGAAAATATTAAGGGATATTTAATCTTATCAAGATATTATGTTTTAAGAATATATCGTGGCACTTGACATTATTTACAATGGTATGATTAATTATTCTAGTAACTAAGGATCTTTTTTGAGAAAAAAGATTTCGTGTTACCGGATAGTAGTTGTTGCTTGCTTTGTGGAAGTAGGTTGAAAACTTCATGGCTACAAAGAAGGAACGTGGGGCGTGAAGTTAGGAAACCACTTCGCTGAGTATCTCCACTTCAACTAGCTAAGGGACTACGGCTATTTCCGTTGCAATAAATGTGGGAGATTGATCAGCAAGATCGTGGGCCATGCAGCCTAAAAATCAAGCTGAGACAAAACATGGAGTAGTACACTTAAAGAACAAGAATTGCAGAGCTATATAAGGAGATTTTATTGTTCAGTGTGCTGCTAATACTTTCAAGCATTCACAAGCACATATACTTAGAAAGTTTTATGTAATTTACTCCCTTTTCATTAGCAATCATTGTGTAATACTTTTGATGTTGGAAGTGAGTGAAAATCAAAGAGTGTCATTGTAATTAAGAGAAAAGAGACAGAGAGAAAGAGAAGACTTCTGGAGAAGTCACCGAGTTCACTCGCTTAGGGGGAACCGAGTGACAAGGACGTGGTTCCTAGAGGAACCGAGCGAGGTTCCAAGAATAGGTTGTACAAAGAGTCATTTGGCCCATTATTAATGCGAAGTCAATAGTCAAAATCCCTCGTGGTTAAGGTTTTCTCTTCCGAGGTCCGTAGGACCCGTATTTTGAGGCATTTATTGAGATTATTTAAAACAATTCTAAATTTTATCTTTCAAAACTCATTTTAAATTATTTTTAAAATCACTTTGGAGTGGAATCACTGGAGGGAAATATAGTTTGAATTTTAAAGGTTATTTTAGTAATTTTAACAATAGTTGCTCTTGTCATTATCTTATTTATTTAATTAATTATTTAAACAAATATTTGATAAATAATTTTATAAAATCCAAAATTCATTTTTGGGTAATAAAATCGGATTATACATTTTAGTATGTAATTTTCGGATTTTTTTATAAGTGTTGGTTTGAAAAATCGATTTCTTTTTAAATAAAAACCGAAAACTTTAAATATTTAAAATATTTTGTTAAGTCTTATAAAATCAAATTTGTATGAGATTTATACCGAGTTAGAAAGTAGGGGATTTTAATTGATTTGGGAAGATTTAACAATCTCTATAAAATCAAACAAAATTGATTTTAGCAAAGAATTTTGGAAAAAGAAAAAAAATTGCTGCATCTCTACAACTGCACGGTAACCTTGAATGATGTAAGAAAAGTTTTGCTCCCTTTGCCCTAATTTTTATGATTTAGGAAATTTTCACCTCTTTTCTACCCTAGTTTACATTATAAATACCCCTCTAATGCTTCAGCTTCTCTTCACCAAAAATCTTGAGAGTTCTTAATAAAATTTTTCTAAAGTGAGTGCTCTCTTTGAGTGCTTGCTAGTAGTTTTTGTTCTTCACCAAGGAGTTTTATGGGAGGTTTTGTAAGAACTCTTTTTCCAAGTTTGTTTTGATTCCAAGTTTTTGATCTTTTTGAGCTCTATAAAAACATGTTTTTACCGCTTGGAGCATGAATCATGTTTAGAATTAGTTAGTTTAGCATAATTTCTTTTTAGAGTTCATATATTATTCATCGTTTTGATTAGAATTAGTTTATAATTGTTAGGACGATTTCGTCGTGAGCATTCTCTTATTGGTCGATTTTCTTGTTTCGTGAATTATCAAGGTATGTTTACGTGGCTTGATCTTTAATTGCTAGAATACACTAGTTATGTATGTTCTAGTAGAAATTATACGAGTTAGTATTGGTAGTTAGCTTTAATAAATGTGTGCTTAACATACATATTTAATACCATTCGTAATTTGACTAGCTTTATTTGAATTGTTTTCAACAAAAAGAAAATCGATGGAATTAGTGCATTAGTACACGATGGAACTATTAGTAGCCGAAATGAACTCACATAGTTGTTACTAAAGTCAACCTATGTTTCATTATTTTAGTATTAATAGTTTAAATTATTATTAATCAATAATTAAGTTTATTTATCATAATTAAATTTGTTTTCGAATTTAAGGAATGGTTTACCCCTATGTTATCAATTAGCCCCGGCTTTGTTCAAGAAGGGTTCTCCCAAATCCACTAGTTGGCATCAAGGTTACTCCAATGTCTTTGTATTCATAAAGGGGTACTAGCTTAGGGGGTGTGCACACTTAGATCCGCCGATCAAGGAACGGGGATTAAGTTAAGTTAATATATTATATTTTTCCACCTTTAATAGATTTATTAAAGGGGATACATTATTTCATGGTAACGTGAATTTAATAATGGATTGATCTTATCTTTTGTTATTACTACTAGAATTGTGAAATAAAGCATGTTTATGAAAGTATGTGAAATATATATTTACAAAGTTTACAAGTATTGCATGTAAATGTACTCTGCATTTCAACCGACTCGTATTTCCTATTTGTTTTGGCTTTGCCCTACTTTCCTTATGGGGAGTAGTTTTCAATTGATGATTCATGATGCATGGGATGAACCTTTGGGATCATTAGAACTAGATCACTATTTTAGTAGTCTTTAGACTTTTCATATTAGTATTTGTGGTTTTTGGATAATAATGTTTATTATTTTTATAAATAAACTTAGAAGTTTCTCGTTGCATATTTTTGTGTGTCAAGTTATAGGATTGCCAAGCGTATATATACGTGGCGGTAACACCCTTAAGTTTCTCCAAGTATTTTACTGAAAGTATAAGTTTTGAAAGTGGAGAAATTTGGGGGGTGTTGCAAAGTGGTATCGCCTTAAAAGCCTAGGGATATGAAACTCGGAATCTAAAATTAATGGGTAGACTTAAGGATGGGCATATAGGTTAGAGAGTTTCGCATTCTTTTCATATTTATATTATTTATGCATAAAAATCTATTTTATTAATCGAGGAAAAAAGATTGATTTGGATAAGTTGGGTCAAGTAATGTTTCTCCGCAAGGAAAGCGGCCCGCTCTCAACAATGTCACATGTAACCAACCTTTTCCCGGGAAATTCATTGGCTCGACTATTCTTTGTCATGAATCAAGTACTCATTATAAAACATATTTGGAAAAAAAAGGTTGTAAAAATAATTTTGGTAAGAAAAGTTTTAGCATTTTATGTGCATAGGTAGAATAAAGATGATAGAATTTGACTTTTTTTCGAGTACCCAAATAGTAGGTCGATTTTTGTTGTTGTATTATTATTATTTTAGGACTATTATTTTGAGGAACAAGGAGGAAGAAATTGCGTTATGCAACTTTGTTTGGTTAACTATTTGCAATTTAAATGCTTACTTGTTAAACTTTAAATTTCGTATGCTAGAGTTTGTAAGGGATATTTACTATGATGACGCCTATTTTAAGAGGCATTATCACGCTATAGCATTCTTTATTCAAGGAATCCATCTTTATGCCAAGTTCTTAGCTTCACAAGGAAGAAGAGAAATGAGGGCCGAACCTTGAAAATTCTACTAGCTCTTATTCACTTACCTAGAATTCCAAAGTATGAAAATCTTTTAGGAAATATGAGGATGTACTATTGAATGAAAATGAGTGGAACCGCATGAACACGTGCACGAAGGAGTATGGATAATCGATATGTTGACATTGAGGGAGACTTGTACTATGCAGAGAAAACATGGGAAAGGAACTTAGAGTCTACAACTAATGCTACCATAGAAGTTCCAATAATTGATTCGCTATGTCCGAAGCCCTCATCATCTCATCATCTTACACCACCATCGCTCGCTCTACAAGTCCCGTAAATACACCTACTAACTTCCTAAAGATAACACTTCAAAGGCACAATCCAACTCTCTTAAAGAAGTGCCACCGAGTCCCGAATACTCACCTTGCCGCCTCGTCCACCTATGAAAAGAATTTGAGGGAGGGAGTCGTACCTATGATTTGTTATGAATAGGATCTTCATGTTAGTCTTAAATAATTGTCAAGAATCGACAAGTTAATGTAGTAACTTTATGGGGTTATTACTATTATCATTTTTGTTGTTAGCTTTCGAATAAAGAAACTATGTATGCAGCTTGATCATTATTAATGAGATGGTTTACCTATTATATGTTTATTATATGTTTATTTAGTTAAGATCTATTGTTGTCTACTCGTGAAGATGTCTCAAAGGCATAGGGGTGGAAATAGTGCCAAATTGAACTCTACTTTAAAAGTTCGATCGAAATAGCATCCGCCCGTCCCAAGCCGTGAATGCCCCACCCCGAAGTCCAATGAATTAGATGCATTTGGAGAAGCATTTAAGAGGGTGTCTGGCTTCAAAACCCCTTACTACAATGGGAAAGAGGACCCGAGCAAGTCTCAAAACTCGGATTAGGAATTTGACAAGCTTTTTGATGCCATCAACTCGCCCGTAAGAGCTTAAGCCGAATAACGTAAGGTATTATCCTGATGAGGGAAGCATCTTGGTGGATCCAAAGGAAAAATGATTGGTGACTCGAGCGCAATTTTGGGTGGACCGAGTTGAAAGAAACCTTAAGAACCAAGTTTTACCCGACCCACTTAAGAAAGTTAAAGGTATGGAGTTCATTAACCTTAGACGGGGCCATGTCCATTTCAGAGTACTGACAGCAAGTTCATTGAGCTAATGAGGCTTGCACCGAAGTAGTACCCACTGAGGCTCTAAGGCTCAAAGATTTGAGCAAGGCTTCGACCCTATCGTTGTAAGGCAAGCTCGGAGTGAGCCACCTTTAACACCCTTTATGAGGTTTATGGGAGGTCGCTTCCACCTGTATGGGATTGTGAGGGAAGGAACTAGAGGGGAACTCTTCGGGAGAAAAGGGGAAAGGAATGGCAATTACCCAAACCAGGGAATGAGAAAATGTTTAAGGAGGAAGCGAAAGAATAGATGGATGTAAACCTGGGGCTAGGACCAACGATCGACTTCAAGGAATCAATCAAGCCAGAGAGGGGCCCAAAAGGGTGTTCCATTGTAAGAAGTAACAAGAACCATCCAGAAAAGACTATGAAGGAAGCCATGACTTGTAGGGTATTGCCAAAACTAGGTCATCGTGAGTATGAATGTTACCGAAAATCCGAGGAAAAACCACCTATTCCTTCCCAAGATAACAAGACCATAGCTTCTAACCCGTCAAACCCTACTCAATAACTGGGAGTGCAAGCCAGAAACGGAATGGAAATAGTCGACTGAGTGGGTACATCTGTTTATAAATGGTCATGAGGCCGAGGCCACATCCGATGTGATAGCCGGTACTTTTTTTGTTAATTTTATGCCTCGTTAAAGTTCTATTTGATGCGGTGAGCATTGCATTCATTCATGACTAGGACCCTAGGTGAACGTCTAGACTATTCAACCGTAATACATTTCGCGCCAGATTACCCTTAGGAGAAGAATCGCATTGTTTTAGGCCGTATATGCAATACTCTTCTTATAGCAAAGAATATAATTTCCATCTGACTTGATCGAGTATGAGATGGAAGACCTGGATGTCATCCTCGATGGATCGCTTGGCAAATATAAGGATTATATCAATCATGAGGCTCAAAAGGTAATTTTGACCGATAAACAAGGTTAGGTGACTTACATGAGGGAAGGGAAGCAAAGAGCTTACTGACAACGACGCCTTGTATAGGAAAGGGTACCCATTGTTTATGTGTAGGGTTCAAGAAATAAGGGAAGAGTCAACCTAGCAAGGTACCAAAAGGGGAGTGAGTTTCCCGAATGTTTTTCCCGACGAGATTCTAGGAATGCCGCCAAGGAGAGATCTTGAATTCACCATAGACTTAGTGCCCGGAACCGGACCACCCTAAGGCCCCATACCGAATGGCACCCGCCGAAATGAAGGAACTAAAAGTCCAACCTGGATTTAGCCGTCGGGAGAAAGGCTACATCGTGCCAAGCTCCTCACCATGGGGTGCACTGGCAACAAGTTGTCAGAAAAAGAAAGATGGGAGTTTGAGTCTATGCATCGACTATCTGAACTAAATAATGTAATTATCAAGAACAAGTACCCACTTTCGAGAATAGATGATTTGTTCGAACCAACTCACCGAATCCTTTTCAAAAATGTAGATTCCGAGGTCCGGTTATCATCAATTAAGGATCGCGGAGAATGACATCGCAAGGACAACCTTTAGACTCGTTATGGACATTATAAGTTCACAAAGGATGCCTTTGGTTCGACTAATGCACTCCGGCAGCTTTCATGAATTTGATGCATAGAATTTTCCAACGTTCTTAGATACATTTGTTGTTGTTTTCATCGACGACATTCCGGTTTACTCTAAGGATAGGAGGCACATGAGGATCATTTAAGACAAGTTTTGTCAAAGTCGAGAGAGCCAATTACATGCTAAGCTTTCTTAATGGGGTTTGGCTGGAGGAAGTTGCATTTTTTGGGCAATGTGATCTCGAAAGAGGTGTTTCAGTGGATCCCGCTAAGATTCGAAATGCTACCGAATGGCCTACTCCGAAAAGTGTATTTGATATAAGGAGTTTCTGGGATCGGCCGGATATTACCGAAGATTTGTGGATGGACTCTCTACGTTCGAGGCCTATGACTAACTCGATGAACAAGGAGTGTAAATTTGTTTCCTGAGTTCAGAGGGCGAGGAGGCATTTCGTACCTTCAAGAACAAAGGCAACCCACCGCACCACTTTTAGCATCGCCGATGAAAGTCAACAATATGAGGTTTATAGTGATGCGGCCGAAATGTGGATTAGGTGTGTATTGATGCAAAAACCGAAGTTTCGATTTATGCTTCGAGGCAATCAAACCCATGGAGGTGAATTATCCAACTCATGATTGGAATTAGCCGCCATCGTGTTATCTTTTGAAGATTTGGAGACATTATCTATTTGGAGTAAGTTGTAAGATTTATACGGATCATAAGAGTCAAGTACATATTTACTCAAAAGGAGCCGAACATGAGGCAGGAGATGGTTAGAGCCCATCAGGACTATGACTCGATATCCAATATCATGAAGGGAAGGCTAACGTCCAGGGCTGATGCTTTGGTACGAAGACTAGCCATTCGATTAACGCAATAATATTGCCGATTAGTTATGTGGAGTTTCGTATGATGAACTCGAAGTCATGAGCCAGGGAAGCCAGGAGCGCAACTACTAGGTGCCATGATCCAACCTTTATTCTTGATGAGACCAAGGAAAGTCAAGCCGGGACGATAAATCGGAGAACATTGAAGGAGAAAATTCAAGAGTGGTCAAGCACTAGACTTCAAAATATTTGATGATGGCGCTTGAGATTCAAAGGAAGATGGTGCATGCCTCATAATCGAGGGGATCTTTAAGAAGGTAAAATTGATGGAGGAAGCTCACAACTCACCCTACTTAATGCATCCAGGGGGAAATAAGTTGTATAAGGATTCAAGAAGACTTTTTGGTGGTCAAACATGAAGAAAGAAGTCACGAATTTGTGGCTATGTCCTTACTTGTCAAAAGGTAAAGATTGAGCATAAGAGACCACAAGGGATGGTCCAACCTTTGGAAGTGCCTAGCTCGAAATGGGACTATATCTCAATGGATTTTCGGTGGGAGCCTCGCCTAAACGTAAGAAAGAAAATGACACTATTTGGTGGTAAAGTGGGACCGCTTCACTAAGACCGCAGCTTTTATACCAATGAAGAATACTTGGTCGACGGATCAATTGGCTATGGCCTACGTGAAGTTCGTAGTAAAGTATCATGGAGTACCTAAGGACATCATCTCGATAGTGGATTCTAGGTTCTTATCGAACTTTCGCAAAGATGTGCAAAACGCAATGGGGACCAAGCCGCGATGAGTACAAACTTTTCACCCAACTCATCGATAGGCAACCGAGAGAATTATTCGTATTGTTGGAAGACATGTTAAGATCTTGTGTAACGCAGTATCACTGGATCACGGGAAGATTACTTTGATTCGATTGAATTCTCCTACAACAACAATCATCACGCAAGCATTGGAATGGCACCGTTTGCAGCTTTATATGGTCGAAAATGTCGAAGCTCGATATGTTGGAATGATATAAGTGAAACGGTCAGATTTGGGCCGTAATTTATCGAGGACACCTGTGAAGCAAGTCGGTAATCGTAAAAAGATAAGAGCCACCCAAGATCACCGTAAAAGCTATGCCGACTCCAAGAAGAGGGATAAGGAGGACGAGGTCGGAGAAAGCGCCTTACTTAAAATTCCTCCGACAATGCGGTAATGAGGTTTGGAAAGAGAGACAAGCTTAAGCCCAAAGTACATCGACCCTATAGAATTTGACTGGGGCGGGCAAGGTGGCTTATCGCTAGAGTTACCTAACGAGTTAAGCAAGGTGCATAATGTCTTTCATGTGTCACAATCGAGGGAAGTATATTGCAGATTCATCTCATGTGTTGGCAAATCTAATCTATCGAATTGGATGAGATCTTGAACCTATGAGGAAAGACCGATTAAGATCCTAGATAGAAAAGTCCGTAGTACTAGAAACAAGGATGTAAAGATATTGAAAGTTCTTCGGGGCCAATCACAAAACCGAGGACGACTTGGGGAGGCCGAGGATGAAATGCGTAGAAAGTACCATGAGTTATTCATTGAGGTTAGTAGAGCCACGGGGCGTAACTCCCTTTTTCAGGGGGTAGAATGCGATAGAGTTTTCGTTTACATGTTTAGAGCATATGTGAGTCGTTATATTGCATCTTACATGTGCATTCATAATTTAAGCATGAAAACAAATTTTTAGAAATGAAATTTTTCTAAGTTTCGGGACGAAACTTCTTTTAAGGGGGTAGATGTTTATATTCGGTATTTTGAGGCATTTATTGAGATTATTTAAAACAATTCTAAATTTTCTTATCAAAACTCATTTTAAATTATTTTAAAATCACTTTGGAGGAATCACTTGGGAGGAAATATAATTTGAATTTTTAAATGTTATTTTAGTAATTTTTAACAATAGTTTCTCTTGTCATTATCTTATTTATTTAATTAATTATTTAAACAAATATTTGATAAATAATTTTATAAAATCCAAAAATTCATTTTTGGGTTATAAATTCAGATTATACATTTTAGTGTGTAATTTTCGGATTTTTTTATAAGTGTTGGTTTGAAAAATCGGTTTCTTTTAAATAAAACCGAAAACTTTAAATATTTAAAATATTTTGTTAAGTCTTATAAAATCAGATTTTTATGAGATTTATATTGAGTTAGAAAGTATGGGATTTTTTAATTCGAGTTTGGGAAGATTTAACAATCTCTTTCAAATCAAACAAAATTGATTTTAGGAAAGAATTTTGGAAAAGAAGAAAAAAAATTTGCTGCATCTCTACTATTGCCACGAGACGACCTTGAATGATGTAAGAAAAGTTTTGCTCCCTTTTACCCTAATTTTTATGTTGTAGGAAATTTTCACCTCTTTTTCTACCCTAGTTTACACTATAAATACCCTGCAATGCTTCGCACCTTCTTCACCAAAAATCTTGAGAGTTCTTAATAAAGTTTTATCTTTTAAAATGAGTGCTCTCTTTGAGTGCTTGCTAGTAGTTTTTGTTCTTCACCAAGGAGTTTTAGTTCGGAGGTTTTTGTAAGTACTCTTTTTCAAGTTTGTTTAATTCCTAAATTTCGATCTTTTTGAGTTCTATAAAAACATGTTTTTTATTGCTTGGCGAGCATGAATCATGTTTGGAATTAGTTAGTTTAGCATAATTTCTTTTTTGGAGTTCATATATTATTCATCGTTTTGATTAGAATTAGTTTATAATTGTTAGAAGGATTTCGTTCATGAGCATTCTATTCTTGGTTGATTTTTCTTGTTTCGTGAATTATCACAAGCGTTTACATGGCATCGATCTTTAATTGCTATGAATACACTAGTTATGTATGTTTTAGTAGGAAATTATACGTTAGTTATTATTGTTAGTTAGCTTTAATAAATCTTCTTGCGTATATGTATCATAATGGGTCGCAGTGAAATGTGTGTTTAACATACATATTTAATATTATTCATAATTTGACTAGCTTTATTTGAATTGTTTTCAACAAAAAAGAAAATTGATGGGAATTAGTGCATTAGTACACAAAGGAACTATTACTGAACGGAAATGAACTCACAGAGTTGTTACTAAAGTCAACCTATGTTTCATTATTTTGGTATTAATAGTTTAAATTATTATTAATCAATACCTTAAGTTTCTTTATCATAATTACATTTGTTTTTGAATTAAAGGAATGGTTTACCCCTATGTTAATTCTTATTACAATTACCCCTGGCTTTGTTCCGTAGGTTCTCCCAAGTCTACTAGTTGGCATCAAGGTTACTCCAATGTCTTTGTAGTCTGCTTGAATCTATACTTGGCAGGGATGGGCACACTTAGGATCCGCCGATCAAGGAAAGCGGGCTTAAGTTAAGTTATTATATTATTGTTTTCCACCTTTAATGGATTTATTAAAGGGAGATACATTATTTTCATTGTAACGTGAATTTAATAATGGATTGATCTTATCTTTTGTTATTAACATTAGAATTGCGAAATAAAGCATGTTTATGAAAGTATGTGAATTATATATTTACAAAAGTTTACCAACCTTGTTGTAAATGTGCTCAGTATTTCCAACTCCACTCGTATTTCCTAGTTGTTTTGGCTTTGCCCTACTTTCCTTATGGGGAGTAGTTTTCAATTGATGATTCATGATGCATGGGATGAACCTTTTGGGATCATTAGAACTACATCACTATTTTAGTAGTCTTTAGACTTTTCATATTAGTATTATGGTTTTTGGATAATAATGTTTATTATTTTTATAAATAAAGTTAGAAGTTTCCGCTGCATATTTTTGTGTGTCAAGTTATAGTATTGCCGTATTTTTTACGTGGCTGTAATACCCTTAAGTTTCTCCAAGTATTTTACGTAAGTATAAGTTTTTAAAGTGGGAGAAATTTGGGGGTGTTACATGGGCCTAGGAAGTTCTCCTTGTAAGTTCAACCTTTGTGTCATTTCTCTTATTCTCAATATTTCTCTTGATTGTTTTAAAGTTCAATAAACTCCGCAAAGTAGTTAAAAATTACCCCACAACTATAATTCACCCCTTCTCTTGTAGTTGGTAGTGTGTTCATACAAGACTAACGATTGGTATCGAGTCTGGTACCTCCAAAATCGACTAACACGTGAGGAGATAGTACCTGGAATTATGAATACTACGAGAGAAAAGCTAGATAAAGGGTACTCAACGCGACGTCCACCAATGTTCAATGGCAAGCATTATTCATACTAGAAGAATCGAATGGGGATCTTCGGAAAGGCCGAGAATTTACCAAGTATGGCGAGTCATTGAACTAGGTAACTTTGGGGTTATGAAAAAGAATGAAATGGTTCCCAAATCTCTTGAAGACTATGACAAAGACGACTTCGACAAGATCGTGATGAACAACATGGCCAAGAAACTTCTCCATTGTGATCTTGGTCTCCATGGCATAATAGAGTCATGGGATGCAATCTGCCAAACAAATGTGAGAACTTCTCCAAGTAACACATGAAGGAACAAACGATGTCAAGAGATCCAAGATTGATATGCTAATGCATAAATACGAGTTGCTTTTATTGAAGCAAAAAGAACCAAGATCTAGTAACTAAGGATCTTTTATATATTTTATATTGTGGAGAAAATATTAAGGGATATTTATCTTATCAAGATATTATGTTTTAAGAATATATTGTGGCACTCGACATTATTTACAATGGTATGATTAATTATTCTAGTAACTAAGAATCTTTTGAGAAAAAAGATTTCGTGTTACTAGATAGTAGTTGTTGCTTGCTTTGTGGAAATAGGTTGAAAACTTCATGACTACAAAGAAAGAATGTGGGGCGTGAAGTTAGGAAACCACTTGGGTATCTCCACTTCAACGACTAGTGGACTACGGTTATTTCCGTTGCAATAAACGTGGAAATTGTGCAGCAAGATTGTGGGCCATGAAGCCTAAAACAAAGCGAGACAAAACGTGGAGTAGTATACTCAAAGTACAAGAATTTGCAGCAGCTAAATAAGGAGATTTTATTGTTCGAAAAAGATTAAGACTTTCCAAGCATTCATAAGCTTTTATACTTCAAAGTTTTATGTAATTTACTCCTCTTCATTTGCAATTATTGTGTAATACTTTTGAGTATTGGATGAGTGAAAATCAAAGAGTGTCATTGTAATCAAGAGAGAAAGAGAGAAAGAGAAGAGTTCTAAAGTCAAGAGAAGTTCACTCGTTCGGGGAAGCGAGTGACAGAGGCGGTTCCTAGAGGAAGCGAGTGAGGTTCGTAATAATAGGTTGTACAAAGAGTCATTTGGCCTATTATTAATAAGAGAAGTCATGAGTCAAAATCTCTCGTGGTCAAGGTTTTTCTTCCTATTAAGCCTTGGAAGTTTTCCTTGTAAGTTAAACCTTTGTGTCATTTCTCTTATTCTCAATACTTCTCTTGTTTTTTTAAGTTCGATAAAATCATCAAAATAGTTCAAAGTTCCCCCTCAGACTATAATTCACCCCCCCTCTTGTAGTTGGTAGTGTGTTCATACAAGACTAACAATTGATGCAAGAGCCTAGTACCTCTAGAATCTGTTAACATTGAGGAGATAGTACCTGGAATTATGAATACTACGGGAGAAAAGCTAGATGAAGGGTACTCAACACAATGTCCACCAATGTTCAATGCCAAGCACTATCCGCACTAGAAGAATCGAATGGAGATCTTCATAAAGGCTGAGAATTACCAAGTATGGCGAGTCATTGAACTAGGTGACTTTGAAGTTATGAAAAAGAATGAAAAAGGATGGGAAATGGTTCCAAACTTCTTGAAGACTATGACAAAGACGACTTCGGTAAGATGGAGATGAACAATATGACCAGGAAACTTCTCCATTATGGTCTTGGTCTCCAAGGAGCATAATAGAGTCATGGGATGCAATCTTGCCAAATAAATGTGGGAACTTCTCCAAGTAACACATGAAGGAACAAATGATGTCGAGATCGAGATTGATATGCTAATGCGTAAATACGATTTGTTTCAAATGAAGAATAACGAACCGGTTCGAGACATGCTTACTTGCTTCTCGAACGTAATCAACGAACTTGAATCTCTTGGCAAAGTCATTTCGCGAGAAGAACAAGTTCGAAAGGTGCTTGAGAAGACTTCCCAAGACGAAAAGTGGATGGCTAAGGTGGCGGCTTGTTTGGAAACAAAAGGATTTCACAACGTTCAACATTGAGCAACTTATTTGGGTCTTGATGACTCATGAGTTACATCTAGGAACTCATGAGGCTGAATCAGTTAGGCCCAAAGCTCTAGCCCTCAAATCGGAGGAACAAGAAGAATCGGAGGCTGATGATGAAGAAGCGGCCATGATTGTAAGAAGGTTCAGAAAATCTTCAACAAGAATTATAAAGGGAATAATGAAAGGAAAACAACAAAAACTGAGTTGTCACAAATTTGGAGGCATTGATCATTTTATCAAAGAATGTCCTCTATGGGAGAACGAGAAAGCAAAGGAAAATTCAAGGAGAAGGGTAAGGGACAACATAACCCTTTCTCGAAACGGACATGAAGAGAGCCATGGTAACGGCATGGGGAGAGTCCCGACTCATACGAGGAGCGAGGCACGAGCGAAGACACTGCCCATCTTTGTCTTATGGCAAAGATTGAAGAAAAAGAGGAACCATCGAAGCCCTAAGGTAAGTCTATATACTAGGAAAAATGGATCGGAATACCCGACTTTGGCCCGTTCGCTTTTAATACCCCCGGCCCTATGAGTTATTTGTAAAGATTTACCCCCAATTGCGAGGAAGTCCACCAGAAATGGAACCACGACCTTAAAGAACGAGTTTGCTTGAGGTTAAAAATGTCACGTGTCATGCTCTCTCATTGGTTTTACTTTTTTTTTTTTTTTTTTGCGTTTTATCATCTTACCCCCCACCCTTACCATTTTACTACTCCCTTATTCCACTGCCACCCCTCACCTTCCCTCCTCTTTCTCCCTCCTCCCTCACCCTCTCCTCTTTTCACACCACCCGAGAAACCAAATGAAGAGAATAAATGAAGAGAAATAAGAAAGCGTTCCCGAGGAATTGGTTGATGTATTGAAATCATCTGCACGAGACACTGCGTCCCGCGAGGAACTTGCTAATTCAGGTACGAAACCTATCTTGTTTCCATGAGTAAGAGTCGGAAAGAAAAGGAAACATGGTGCTTGAGACTTATATATTTGGTCCCATGGGGAACATCCCTTAAAATTCTCTTTGATTACTTACAAGTTACAACGAGTAGGGGATCATGGGATGAGATGCGACGTTGGGCCGGTGGCGGCCGAGAGGTGCATTGATGATGTGGACATGTAGTACCGATTGTTTGGAGTTCCTAGTCTTCCTACTATGCAATTTTTGCAAGGGAAAAATTAATGGATTCTGGTTCTAATAAATGTTTTTGAAAGGGAACAAGTCGAGGCCTAAGGCTTGGCATAGCTTAGAACTAATTCTTAACTTTCTTCTTTGCGGGAGTGGTATTGTTGCGGTTTTTACCCAGCTCTAGCTGACAATATATCTCGTAAAAGAAAAGAGTAAAATATAAAATAACCATATTCTTTGCGGTTTCGTCGAAAAGCAGCTGACAATATGATGCTAAGAAAAAAAAGTTGACTATTTGACTAGACATATTGCTGCGGTTTCTGACAAAAACCGCAGACAATATATTAAAAAAATAATATTTAAACCTATTCTTGCGGTTATTACCTAAAACCGGCAATAGACTTTACAAAAAGTTAAAAAAAATTGACGAGACTCCCTATTACAACACGCTAGGGTTCATTTTCATCTCCCTCGTCCCTGGCTTCCCTCGGCCCGTTTTTCTTCTCCTCCTCTCTCGTCCCTCGTCTACCACGCTCATTTCGCTACTCCCCTAAATCCCTAAATCTTCGTTTTCTTCGATAATTCACGAAGCTTGATGGATGAAATTCCTCCTCAAAGTGCACCGAAGTTCTTTTGAAACTCAATTTCTTCATCGACGATCTCGAAGTGCGCATTCTCGTGGTGGTCGCTCGTCGGATCCGCTTTCTCGTGGTGGTGGCTGCCGTCGATTCCCGAAGGTGAGTGCCTTCTCGATCGTTTCCCGGCGCTCGGAGACGAACGTCTTCGCTCTAAGCTTTCGAATCCCGGCGCCCCAATCAACGTCTTCCTTCTTTAACTCAAGTCGTTCCTTCATGTCTTCGCGAGAATTTCATATGAATTCTGAAATTGAAGGATTTCAACGAGTTTATGAGAATTGCTCGTTCTAAGGTGTGCGATTTTGCTCGATATTAGGAGTTTTTATCGATGTTATGGTGATTGAGGTTAATTTGATCTTTGATTCTTGTACTATCTTGCGCATTCTCTATAAGATTTGCTCACGGAAATTTACCTTTATTAAAATCAATGTTG
Source organism: Beta lomatogona (assembly GCA_947646795.1). NCBI lineage: Eukaryota > Viridiplantae > Streptophyta > Magnoliopsida > Caryophyllales > Amaranthaceae > Beta > Beta lomatogona. The sequence goes on from CANSNZ010001475.1 coordinate 147,651, forward strand.
TGTGATTGAGGTCGGTTGAATGATGTGGTTGTATGTCAATTGTGCGCGATTCCTCAGCTGCGAAGAACAAAGTTGAAGGTTGAGAGCGAATTCTTCGTCGGCGGATTATTGAGTTCTTGTTTTAATTTTTTTTGCTTTTCCTTCATTTTTTTTTTGAGATTCAATATGATGTTTATTGTTTCGATTTTTTTTTGTATATTTTTGTTGATAGTTTTTATATTTTTTTGCGATTGTTTGTACCTTATACGATTTTTTTTTTGTATATACGAGATTTTATTTTCAATCGTTATATATATTTACATTGTTGGTAGCGTGATTTGTTGTTGATGAGATTTCTCTAGCTAGCCAAAAAAAAACTCCACTTACACACATAGCTGTAAATTCTATCCAAACAGCGCGATAAATTTCATTTTATTAAAAAAAATACCTATTCTTCTTGTTCCTAGCGAAACGGCAGTAATAAGTTCATTTTTTTATTTAAAAAAATACCTATTGCTAGGTTTTGGGTAGAACCGCAGTGATAGACTTCTATATTCTTTACGGTTTTAACTTCGTAATGGAATTAATTACCTATACTTCTGCGCCCTTAATTCTTTCTTGCGGCCAAACACTGTATAATAGGCCACTTAATAACCACAACAATAATCATTTATTCTACTAATGCTTTCAAGAAGAAGAACTTATTTCTACGAAACATTAATATAAAAGAGAAACCCAGTAGAATTCCAAATTGCGATTGGATTGGGGTAGTTTAGGGGGTGAGTGTGATTACGGGTTTGGTTTACGTTGGGTTTTGGTGGATGATGCGGGGTGAGTGGGGTGGTTTGGGTGGGGTGGATGGGAGGGGAGGGGGCGGGGTGGGGTAGGGTGGATAAGTGCGTTTGAGATGGTGGTGGGTGGGAGTAGTAGTAAAATTGAAAATAAAAATAAAGAGAAAGCAAAAAATAAAAAAATTATCTTGCTAATAGGTTACAAGTCACTGGGTGCATTTTTGGTGGACCTCCCCAATAGTTGGGGGTATTTAAAAATAACTCATAGTTGGGGATATTAAAGCGAGTTAGCTAAAGTTGGAATTACGATCCATTTTTTCCTATATACTATTGAAAAGGAACTTACGAGGAACTAAATAAAGCTAACTTCTAAAACTGCATTTAGAAACTTTAGATGACTATAAGGAAGTTTGCTTAAAAGAGAACAATTAGAAAATGCGTTGAAAGTCACCAAGGAACATTCTGCTTGGCTAAACTCTTTAAAGTCTAATGCTGAAAAATGATTTTTTGAACTCTTTGACAAAAGCAGGCCATTCAAGAAGCTTTGGAAAAGTGAAAATGAGAATTATCTGGTGAATATGGAGTGAGTTGGGAAACTATTTGAACTTTGAAGGAATAGTTCCTTGACAAGTACCAGGATGGATTTTGAAATTTAAAACTTGATTATGAAATTGCTTTAAAGAAAATGCGGTACTACGAAATGAGCCGAGATCATCGAGGAACAAACTCACAGTCCGGTAGAGTTGGATCG
>CANSNZ010001476.1:0-102588 GCA_947646795.1 Beta lomatogona
CAAGATAAACATGGAGAAATAGAAAGAGGATATATTACTAATACTCTTGAAAAACAAATGAGTTGTCGCATTACCAGGTTGTAGTGCAAAGTTAATCGAAGCGCTTATGATTGCAGTTCACTCAATTCCCTACGTGTCAGCTAATCGAAGAAGAGTTATCCATAATCCTAGCCTATACAGGTAACAGTATTCCTGATTACAAAATCCAAATGGATTTTTATCCACATGTTACAAACTACGAGAAGTTACTTATCAGAGATAAAACGGCAATGAGGTTTTGTGAAATAGGATGTACGTACAGCGTTACTGTCATTCTGAAGAAATAAGAGCTGACGGTAAAAACTTCCAATAGAAGTGCGAGATATCCTTAGTGAAAAGCATTTATAAAAATCGAAGTTATTTGTGAAATACTCATGTCATGCTACCATACGCCTATATGGATTAATCATAAAAGAGACAAATACAGAATAATAACTCAAGTAGGGAATATAACCACGTCCTGAAGAAACTATGAAAGCATGGGTATGGAGTCTCTTACATCCGGATGAGCCTCCTGCCGAATAAGATACATCCCCGGAGAATTTTATGACAAAGATCACGTTTGAAGAAATATTGCAAGTGGATGCAACAAAATACTACATAGATGGTGGATGCGGGTGGCGACCTTCACAGTATGAAAAAAATTGTATACCATAATGGAAAATTAGATGCTATTCGGGATAAATGGTTTTAATAATAATAGTAGCAAAATTACCCTTTATCTGAACTAATGTACAAATACAAATTTGGAGGAAAAAATATTAATTATACCTTGATTATATATTGCTTTTGATTAACGAGGAAAAGATATGATATTAGGAAATAATTTTCTTAACCAATATAAACCAATTAGCATAGATAAAGATTTTCTTACTTTATTTACCCCGTGTAAACACAAGTTGAAAGCTAGAATAGTAAAAAAAAAAAAAAGAATATCTCGAGAATAGGAAAAATGTAAAAAGGGAGAAGAAGAAAAAGCTGGTTCAAATAATGAAAACAAAGAAGAAAACATCAATTTTGCAATACTAGCTATTGGGATCTTATATTTAGATAAAATTACCCACTTTAAAAATAATATTAGAAGAAATATGTAATGAAAATCCATTAGCAAGTGGCACAAACACAAAACTGAAATACAAATTACATTAAAAGATCAAAAATACTATAATATCTCAAAAACCCTTTAATAATACACAAAGAGATGAAGAAGAATTCAAAATGCATATACGGGAATTATTAGCGGGAAAATTAATTAGGCCAAGTAATTCTAAACATAGCATTAGTGCATTTATAGTTAACAACCATTCGAGGACAAAAAAGAGGAAAAACAAGAATGGTTATTGATTATATAATTCTAAATGAGAAAACAATTACACACAATTATCCGATACCCTAAAAATGAATGGAATGTATTACCGTTTGGATAGAAATACAAGGTTACAATGACTTCCTCAAAATTTGATTGTAAACGTGGTTTTCACCAATTAAAATTAATTGAAGAATCTAAACAATTAACGGCATTCAAAGTACCTAATGGATTTTATGAATGGAATTTATAACCATTTGGATATAAAAATGCCCACTGGACGATTCCAAGCATTTTATGGATAAATATCTAAATCAATTACAAAAATCGTGTAGTATATATTAATGACATACTAATATACTCCAAAACACAAGAAGAACATTATAAATTATTAGAACAATTCATAGAAATAATAAGGAATAGTGGAATAGTCTTAATTTGGGTTTTTAGTTATTAATTTGATTAAAGCATCTTTTGTTTCAATATCTTTTCCTTCTATGTGCTTCATATAACTAACTGTCATAACCATCTATTTTAGTTTGTAAATTCATGATTCTAAAATCTAAAATAAATTTTCTAATATCTATATTTCTTTTAACGCTTTTTATTTGTGTTTTCATATACTCGGTGAATCTTGTATTTGAGTTTTTCTTATAAACTTTGGTTGAATTGAATCCCTTCATTTATAATATACCTTAATCATTAATAATTCTATCATCCTTCATATAAGTATTACTAATACGCCCTATTAGTCTTAAGCTTAAAAGCAAATTGAGTAAGATCACACCTTTTCACCTCACCACATAGGTTTTTACGTATTACATCCACAACGACCTTCTCATATTCAACGGCATAAAAGGACTACTACTGCCAGTTGACTCTTGGTTTAAAAACATAATTTTCCTAAATCAAGGAGAGCATATTTAAGATAGTATAAGTCGTATATTAAGTTATAGAATTATTATTAGGCATCTCATCATTTATTATATACTAAAGGATTGAATTAATACTTAGTTCATAAGAAAGAATTTTACCTTAGCTTCTTCCATACAAGGTAACCGGAATATTTTTGTGAAATCGAAATACATCTCTCCATCTTAAAAGAAAATAATTTAGCATTATTATAAACTAAAGGATTGAATTTATAGGCAATTTTGAAAGCATGGGTATGGAGTCTCCTACATCCCGGACGAGCCTCCTCAAATACGATACATCAGAAATTAATAACTAAGCATAAATTCAATCCTTTAGTTATTTATTATTTTCCAAAAGTTGGTATCGGATTACAAACGGAAATTTTGGACTTGGAAGATAAGGAAGAATCCTCTAGCGGTACAACCCAGGCCCCATAAGTTTATCTCGATTTTGGGCCTTTATTTCTTCAAGAATGATGTACGCATATGTACATCCTATTTTTCTCAAACCTCATGGCTGGTTTTATCTCTTGATAAGTAACTTCCCCGATAGGTGTGTGTAGCTGGTGCAAAAATCATTTTGGATTTTTGTTTGTATCGAAACTTGGAGAAGTTAATTTTAGGATTTTAAAGTTAGTAATAATTTATAGAAGTTAATTTGATTAATCTTCCATAGTTATGGAAGCTGACTAAGGTAAAATTCTTTCTTATGAACTAAGTATAAATTCAATCCTTTAGTTTAGAAAAAGCTAAGATCAGTAATAATAATTCTATAACTTCATATAGGACTTGTACTATCTTAAATATGCTCTCCTCGATTTCGTAAAATCATGCTTTTAAATCAAGAGACAAGCTTGTTAGTAGTAGTCATTTTATGCCGTTGAATATGAGAAATTTGTTGTGGAGCGAATACGTAGAACCTATGTGGTGAGGTGAAAAGGTGTGATCTTACTTAATTTGCTTTTATGCTTAGAAGTAGTAGGGTGGATTAGTAATACTTATATGAAGGATGATAGAACTATTATTAACATATTAAGGTATATTATAAATGAAGGGATTTAGTTCAACCAAAGTTTATAAGAAAATCTCAAATACAAGATTCACTTTGCGTATATGAAAACCCAAATAAAAAAACGCTAAAAGAAATATAGATATTATAAAATTTATTTTAGATTTTCGAATCATGAATTTACAAACTAAAATAGATGGTTATGACAATTATTTATATGAAGCACATAGAAGGAAAGATATTGAAACAAAAGATGCTTTAATCAAAATTAATAAGCTGAAACCCAATTAAAAAAAATAAACTCATAGAAATAAAAATAGAACTCGAAACATATACAAAATTAGTTTATATATATGACAATTAAATCTCAAATTAAAAAGGCTATAAGAAGAGCAAAATTAAAAATAATGATAACAATTTTAGAAGGAAATATTAAAATTTAGGAAGCCAGAAAGAAAAGAAGAATGGCAAGAATAAATAAAGAGAAAAATCATTTTAGATTTTGTAATACGTAAATAACCACGGGTTACCTTGTATAGGCTAGGGATTAAGGATAACTCTTCTCCGGTTAGCGTGTATACGGAATTGAGTAATCCGTAATCACAAGTTGCTATTACAACTTGGTAATGCGATTAACACGTTTGTTTTTCGAAGAGGATTAGTAACATATCCTCTTTCTATTTCTCCATGTTTATCTTGGATAGTAACTTGGGGTCTTTGTGTTTAGTTTGTTAGCAATCGTCGGGAAATTTGATATATCTTGTCTAACTAAGGGGTTAATTGTCTGTTTTGTTCCAAGGGTTAATTTGTCTTTAGAGGAAGTAGTATATGGGACTAAGGTTAGGGTAATCTTCGTCATTGATAAATGTTTTGGGAGAAATCGTATTTGGTAGTTTAGGAAATCTTTTTTTTGAGAGGGAATCCATAACTTCTTCATGTAATAGCTTTGCCATTGGCACAGGATCTTTGGTTAGCACCGTTATCTTTTCTTGATATCTCCGGCCGGTGTCATTATCTTTAAAGCTTTCTCTACATCTTTTCACTAGATCGAAGCTCTTGTGATAACTTATTTATCAATAGTTTTGTTCTTGATTCTCTTGAATCAATTGTTGAACTAACTCGGAGAGATAATCTACATAATAATTTTCATTAGTTTTTAATATTTCAACTATAAACTCATATTGTTTTATATCATTATAATCCTATTTATTTCCTTCCTTGTAATGGAATCTTGTAATTTATTGTCTGACAACACTTGATGTCCTGTTATCGGTTCTTAATATAAATTTTTTGTAAACAATATAAGGTTCAAACTTTTTAATATTTAAGCGCTTTGAGCTCATTTTTATTAATATCCCAATTTGTTTCATTTGCCTTGAATGTTCTGAATGGTATCTACATATATATTTTTTTTTTCATTATTGTATACGTATTTCAATCTTGCACCATAACCATTATTAATTTCGTTAGCATCGGTTTCTACTATCCACATAAATTTCTTATCTTCATCGGGAAACTTAATTTTGGTAATCTTCTAACTACTTCTTTGATTTTTTTTCCGAATTTTTTGAATCGGTATCGGTCCACCTAAAATCATGAGCTTTTTCAACTTTTTAGTAAGTGGTTAGTAAATTCGATAATTTTGGAACAAATTCTCTGACTTGGTTGACTATTCCTAAGAATTTTTGTAATTCTTTCTTGGTATTAATTTCTTTTTGAAATTCTATGATTTTTGAGCTATACTTTCTTGCATTTTTACTCTTGCTTTATCTATTTGAATCTAAAAATTCTATATTTGTTTTAAATATTTCCATTTTCTCTTAACTTAAGACTATTCCACTATTTTCTATTATTTCTATTAATTGTTCTAATAATTTATAATGTTCTTCTTGAGTTTTGAAGTATATTAGTATATCATTAATATATACTACACAATTTGGTAGTTGATTGAGATATTTATCCATAAATGCTTGGAATCTTCGAGGAGCATTTTTATATCCAAAGGGTAATACGTTCTATCCATAGAATCCATTAGGTACTTTGAATGTTGTTAATTGTTTAGAATATTCGGTTAATTTTAATTGGTGAAAACCACTTTTACAATCAAACTTTGAGAAGCGATTATAACCTTGTATTTGTCTCATTTTTAGTATTTTATTAGGTATGGGATAATTGTATGTAATTGTTTTCTCATTTAGAATTCTATAATCAATAACTATTCTTGTTTTTCCTCTTTTCTGTTCTCAATGGTTGTTAACTATAAATGCACTTCTTGCAATGTTTAGAATTACTTGGCCTAATTAATTTTCTGCTAATAATTCCATTATATGCATTTTAAATTCTTCTTCATCTCTTTGTGTATTATTAAAGGGTTTTGAGATATGATACTATTTTGATCTTTTAATGTAATTTGTATTTCGGTTTGTGTTTATGCCAATTTGCTAATGGATTTTCATTACATAGTTCTTCTAATTTTATTTTTAAAGGGGTAATTTTATCTAAATATAATATTCCAATATCTATTTTTGCAAAATTGATGTTTTCTTTCTTTGTTTTCATTCTTTGATCTAATTTTTCTTCCGCCTCATTTTTACATTTTTCCCATTCTTGGGATATTCTTTCTCTATTTTTTACTATTTTAGCTTTCAACTTGTGTTTACATGGGGTAAATAATGTAAGAAAATCTTTATCTATGCTAATTGGTTTATATTGGTTAAGGAAATTATTTCATAATATCATATCTTTTCTGTTAATTCAAAGCAATATACTCGAGGTATAATTAATATTTTGTTCCAAATTTGTATTTGTACATTAGTTTGATAAAGGGTACTTTGCTACTATTATTATTAAAACCATTTATCCTGAATGGTGTATCAAATTTTTTCCATTTTGGTAAACAATTTTCTTTCATAATTGTGGTTCTTTGCTCCTGTATCTACCATCGTTGTGTAGTATCCACTTTTATATCCTTCAAAAATTATTTTTATAAGAATATAAGTTAAATTACTCATTGATTATTCTGTTTTAAATTGAATTTGGTTACAAGTGTACTCAAAGTAGTCGATTCTATTTTCCGGGGTTTGACTTTGTTTAAAAATTCTTTTCCTAATATAATTTTGTCACTTAGGCTTACTTCATGTTCGATATTTATATATTGTGTTGCAATTTTTGTTGTAACAATTACTTTTCCTTTAAGTTTTAAATTATTGTACATTATTTTATCTAATAATTTATCTATATAGATTGAATTATTTTCCATATTTACATTTATTTGTGCTTTTAAGTTTTCTCCTTCAATTTGTATTATAATATAATAATCTTGTGACCTTAATTGAATAGGTTGATCATTATCTTTTTATTCTCTAGATCTAGAAAAACTCATTCTTCTTTTTACTATATCTAGTTCTCCATAGTTTGGGTTTAGAGATAATTATAATCCTTTATCCATTGGTTATAAAGCTCCATAAATGGGGTAGCTATAGTTATTGGTCCTAGTTTATTTTTAGTATAATGCGGGTGTTGATTAGTTAGTATGTAAGCATTTTAACATTGTCTTGTCATTACTTTAGATTCATTTAGCATCTTTATTCTATCTAGTTTCCAATATAAAACCAATGCCTTTTCTATATTCTTATGAGTTAAGCTTATTGAATAATTTGGTTTAATTATGAACCTTACCTTTTGGTAAATTAGATTTCCTTTAAGTTCGGCTATAATAGCTTTCTCTATAGGTTCTTTAACTCTATCATATGTTAATTCTAATTCCAACGAGTATCTATTCCTTCTTTAAAACATGCTTTTCTTATTATCTGTTCTTTGTGCCAATTCTACAAATCTAAAAGTAATTGGTTTATTTCCTAAAGATCGGTTAATTTTTTGCTATTTCTTCGTTTAGCGTTTCTTTTGTTATTAGTGGAACTTTAGTATTACCTTGCACTTGAGTTATATCAATACAGTGTTCTCTATCGGCTATCACTAAATACTCATTCTTATCTTTTTTAAATATTTTATTGATTAAGTTTCTATCAAATATCTTATTTGTTGACAAAGTAAATCCTTCACACTTTAATTGATTATACTTTTGGCGATAAAAAATAGCTCTTTGGTTTTTAATTTATGGAGTAATTTCTTCATCGTAATCTACTTCCTGTAATTCTTTATCCATCACTTGTAGTCTCAGCGTTATCTTCTTCGCTAATTATTATTTCATCACTTTCTGTTTCATATTGTAGAACATATATTTCTTCTCTGGCGGTATATTATTTTTTCCCTATTTCATATTCGGCTATATGAAATTCAATAAAGTTAATATTTTTATTTACTTTATTTTTACATTCTCTTGCTATATGACCTATTTGTCCACAATTGTAGCACCTACAATTCTTTGGGTTGTTAACATACTTATAAATTTTTCTTTTTATATAATAATTTATGTTCGATTTGTTCTTGTGTCTATATTTTCCATATGGTTTAAACCTTTTATACTTCTAATGCCTAAGCTTTGGTCTTTTATTTCTACGTTTTTATTTTATCTATAGCATCCAATAGCTTGTTTTCTAAAAGCTTTTAGGTTGTACAATAGTTTTTATACCAAGTTTGTCAAAAAAATATTTGTTCTCCTAAGGTACTCGATTTAGGTTCTTTAGGTATGCTTCTTGAACCATAGTATTTATAGGAATGGGTAATGTTTCAAAGTAAAATTTTGAAATATAGCTAATTGCTCGGTTGTTTATGTTCCCAATTCATAATAATTCATTTGAAAAGCACATTGTATCTTTTTAGATCTTACGGGCACATAGAGCTTATTTCCATATTATATAATTGAGATTTACTATATTCTTTCTTAGCTTCTATATGTTTTAAATCTGCATTTAAATTTCCAAATTCTCTTCTTATAGCAATTTCATATATTTTTCAACATTTCTGTTGACTCTGTCATTTCATGTCCTTCTATCTTAGTACTTCTTATTTCTTTTTTATCTATAGTTCCTTTGTGAGTTAACCGGCTTTTACCTATTCTGTGATAGTTCCTTCAATATAATTAGATGCAATATTAAGCTGGGATTTTTGCTTCAATTAGTTTTGCATTTATTTTAGCTACCAATTTTGTATATCTTAATCAACATTTTTGAACAATCTAAATTTAAGGTCTCTCCTACTTGAATATCTTTTGGTATATATTTATCTTCTATTTTGCTTCTATACTTCCATATATGTTCATTATTTCTATTGTTACTACTATAATTTATTTTTCTTAATATAGGTTTATAATGTATACTAGTCTTCATGTAATAATAATCGTCATCTTCTATAAGTACATTAAGATCTTTTTGTTTTTTGTCATAAATTCAGATTAAGTATTTTGAGTAACTATATTCTTGACTAGATTGGTCTGATTTGAAATCTTCATTGTTTTCTTGATACGAAATCAGTTGCTAATTCCGAAATTCTACTAAGTACTAATCTCAATCACAACAAGGGGAGCGATTTCACGGTTTAAAGATTAGTACTAGTTTAATTATGTTGAGCAACGAAGGAAAGGAAGTTAATTAAGCTACTTAGTTTAATTAACGTTTTTGTAATTACGGTTTTGTAAAACAGAATATTTTGTTTGGCGTAAGTTGTATTTTGGAACGTATCATGCATGGGGACGTGAATTACACAAGGGACGTGTAAGGGGGACTCTTGGAGGTGAAAGCGAACCCAACTCAACTAAGAATAGTGTTTAGGATAGAATTGAACACAAGCTAAAAGAATCACTCTTAAAGCTAGTAATTCGGTTTTTAGTTAAGGAAGTGAATCACTCTCGACCTTAAAACTAAAAGGATTTTAATTAACAAAATAAGTGAATCACTCTCAAATCTTGTTAATTGGGTTTGAACTCTTGTAGTTTTACCTCCCAAGAAATTCGTGCAAATTAGAGTTAAAAACACTCGGTTCTTAATCTTTAAACTCAACGGTTTATAACAATGTTTTTCAACAACCAAATCTAATCTTCATTCATAATCAAGATTACATACTTATAGTACAAGAGTTAAAAGCTTAAAACACCAGCTATTACATCTAATACACTAAAGAGATTTAAACAAAGCATTTAAAGTACAAAATATCTTCTAAGGCTCGCTGGAAATCAGCACCTCTATTCTCTAGCCTTTTGCTCCTATTGGATGCTTTAAAATGATTGCAAACCAATGCAAAGATTACCTATACTTGAAGTAACTTCCTTCCATGTGTGAATCATCATCATTGTTGCCTAAAATGTGGCTGCCCAAATCGGAAGAAGGAAGGACAAAAAACGCTGCAATGCGACCCTTTTTCTTTCCTCCATTCATGTCCTTTCCTCCTTGCTTAGGAAAGGTTGTAATTGGACCCCCTTGCTGTAGGCTTCTTGGTAAGCATGAATAAGCAAGGTGCTTCACCTACTAGCTTCATTAGATCATCCATTGCATCACAAAAACCATCATGAAAACCGTAGCTTCTAACAAAAATGATTGATTTTTCTTTCTTTGGTGCTAAGTGATTTCAAAGCATGTTTAGTGAGAGTTAAGCATGTTTAAGACTAAACTAACACTAACTAATATTAAGCACCTCAAGCACACACCTCCCCTGACACCCATGGGCAGTTGTTAGCTTACTTGGCTTCTCTTCCATTATTGCTTAGCATGATTACGTTAGTACTAATCTTTTAGGCCATGAATCTCTCCTTTGTTGTGATTGAGATTAGTACTTAGTAATACCTCTTGATTTGCAGCTGATTTCGTATCATCCTCTCCTTCTTCAAAAGGAATTGTCCTCAATTCTTGTACATCTTCATCTTCTAAGTAGGGGGACAAATCACCTATATTGAAGGTTTTTGCCTTACGCCATATTCTCGGGAAGGTCTATTTTGTAAGCATTGTCTCCACAACGTTCAAGGACTTTGAAAGGTCCTTCAGCTCGAGGCATGAGTTTATGCTTCCTTTTGCTTGGAAATCTTTCCTTCCTTAAGTGAATCCACACCAAATCTCCCGGAGCAAACACTCTTGGTTTTTCGACTTTTGTTGGCTTTCTTCTTGTATATCTCATTTGCTTTCTCTATGTTGGTGCGTATTTCTTTGTGAATCTTCACCATTATTTCAGCTTGTTGCCTAGCATCTCCATGGACATAAGAATCCTTGGGTAATGAAATAAGATCAATAGGTACATAAGGATTTACCCCGTATACCACTTCGAATGGTGAATGTTTCGTTGCAAAAGTTGGAGTTCTGTTTGTAAGCAAACTCCGCATGACATAACCTTGACATCCCAATCTTTTCCGGTTTTGCTCACTAAGCCCCTTAACAAGGTGCCTAGAGTTCGGTTGGTCACTTCGGTTTGACCATCTGTTTGGGGGTGATGTGAAGTACTAAACGGCAACTTAGTACCCATCATTCTCCATAGGGACCTCCAAAAGTGACTCAAAACTTACTATCTCGATCGAGACAATAGTTCTTGGTACTCCATGTAAGCGAACAATTTCCCTGAAATACCAAGCAAGAAGCGTTAATAGCATCTTCTGTTTTATGCGAGGCACGAGTGTGCCATTTTTGAGAACGATCCACCACCACCATGACCGAATCTTTCCCTCTTTGCGTTCTAGGAAGTGCCACAATGAAATCCATACTAATGTCCTCCCATGGCCTCTCCGGTCTGGTAAAGGAGTGTACGACCCTTTATGAAACGTGCTCTTAGCTCTTTGACAAACACGCAAGAGCCAAAACAGCGTGCACTTCTTTAATCATATGTGGCCATGAAAAATGTTCCTGTAATAACCCCATGGTTTTGCTAATGCCAAAATGGCCAGCCAGACCACCTCCATGAGCTTCTCTAATCCGCAAATCCTGGGCCGGACACTTAGGAACACAAAGTTTGTTCCCTTTGAATAAGAGCCCCTCCATCGATGATAATGGTCTTTCGGACCATTTTTAGTAACCACGAACAGGTCACGTGTCTCATCATCAAGAACATAGAACTCTTTAATCAATTCAAAACCAAGCACCTTGGAGTCTATTACATTCGGTAATACGTGCCTCCGAGATAAAGCATCCGCCACAATGTTAGATTTTCGAGCTTTGTACTTAGCAACAAAATTGAAAGATTGTAAGAATTCTACCCATTTAGCATGCGAGCACTAAACTTATGTTGTCCATGAATGTATTTTAATGATTCATGATCGGAATGAAGAGCAAAAGCTTGTGGTCGCAGATAGTGACTCCAATGATTAAGAGCTCTAACCATAGCATAAAACTCTTTATCATAGGTGGAATAATTCAATTTAGCATGATTAAGCTTCTCACTAAAATAAGCAATAGGCTTGCCACATTGAATCAAAACGGCTCCAATACCGGTTCCACTTGCGTACACTCGACTTCAAATGGTTTAGTGAAATCAGGTAAAGCTAGGATAGGCGTTTTACACATTTCTCTTTTACAAGTTCAACGCCTTTTGAGCCGCGTCACTCCATGCAAATTTTCCATGTTTAGTGCATTCAGTTATAGGAGCTAATAAAGTGCTGAAATTATTTATAAATCTCCTATAAAATGAAGCTAAACCATGAAAAGATCTCACCTCGGTGATAGTTGTAGGAACCGGCCAAGAAGAAATCGCCTCTACTTTGGATGGATCCACTTTCACACCCTCATCGGAAATGATGAAGCCAAGAAAACCAATCTCTCTTTGCATAAACGTGCACTTTTCAAGCACCGTACAGGTTGTTGCTCCTTTAAGACTTTGAACAATTGTTGCAAATGATTTAAATGATCATCCTTGTTATTTGTAAACAAGAATATCATCCAAATATACAACCACGAACTTTCCCAAAAAATGGCCTAAGTACTTCATTCATCAATCTCATGAACGTACTAGGGGCATTTGTGAGACCAAATGGCATAACCAGCCATTCATACAACCCAATTATACTTCGTTTTGAAAGCCGTCTTCCACTCATCTCCTCTCTCGTGCATATTTGGTGATATCCACTCCTCAAATCAACTTTCGAAAACACTTTGGACCCCTCCAATTCATCTAGCATGTCATCTAATCTAGGGATAGGAAATCTGTATTTTATGGTTATGTTATTCACAGCACGGCTATCAATACACATCCTCCAAGTTCAGTCTTTTTGTTTGCACAAGTAAAGCCGGAACCCCGACATCAGACTACCTCTCCCTCACGTAGCCTTTCTTCATCAACTCTGATTTGGCTTTGTAATTCTTCACTTTCCTTGGGATTACATCTATAGGAAGGTTTATTTGGAATTGGTGCTCAGGGAATGAGATCAATTTGGTGCTTTCCAATTCCACGGTTAGGGGTAGGCCGGGTGGTAGGTCGCTAGAAACACATCTCCAAACTCCTCTAACAACTCCCTCAAGTCCGAATCTTCAACCTCCACTCCCTCGTTCACCTCCTTAGCAACCCGAGAATGTATACAACCTGATTAGCTCCCAACTCCCTCTCGAATCCTTTTCTTCCTAAAAACACACTTCCACCTAGGTTTTTCTTTTGGTTTGGGCTTTGTGTTTCGGATTTTTGAAGGGGTAATGGTAGTAAGGTTTTGATTTTGCCATCCTTATTCACCTTATACACATTAGTAGAACCATCATGAATAACTTGTCGATCAAATTGCCAGGTCTACCAAGTAATACGTGACAAGCGATCATAGGGATTACATCACATAGAATTTCATCTTCATAATTTCCAATTGACAACGTAACTAAAACTCTATTTTCACCCTCGCTTCACTATTATCATCTAACCATTTCGGTTTATAAGGATGTGGATGTTTAGTAGTAGGTAATGCTAACTTCTCTACAAGTTCGAGTTGAAGCTACATTAGTACAACTACCCCCATCTATGATTAACGTGCATAGCTTCTTATTCACTAAGCATTTCGAATGAAAAATGGTTTCTCTTTGTTCCTCATTTTTTTGCCACGACACTCCAATATAAGGACCTCCTAAGAACCAACATTTCACCTTCCATTTCCGGATTTACACACGTCCTCCTCCTCGCTTTCACTTTTATCATGTTCCTATCTCCAAAAGAGATTCTTTTTCCAACTCGTCTATCTCCTCTATATCCCTTATAGTCATGATTCTTTTAGTAGGACAATTAGCTTGGAAATGACCATAACCTTGACACTTAAAACATTTCACTTTCAAAGTTTTATCATACGAAACTTTCTCCTTATCTTTCTTAGTGAAATCGGTTTTTTGTTCTTATCAAAGTTACTAGTACTAGAATTAGCTTTAAAAGTACTAAATGGCTTTGAATAAGACTTACTTGTAACTGCTTTCTTCTTTTTGGCTATCGATTTTGAGAGCCCACTGTAACTTCATCGAAAGTAAAGGTATGGATACACCTCGACTTTCTCTCGTACATCTTCGTTTAGGCCTCCTAAGAACCGGCCTAGTTTTTGCTCCTCCATCTCTTCTATTTCACAAACAATGGAAAGCTTCTCAAATTCCTTGATGTACTCTTCCATGGACATGGCGCTTGCTTGAGGGTAGACCATCTAACGTACTGATTTTGCTTGTAGTTAGTTGGAGACAAAACGCTTCCTCAATTGCTTCTTCAATTTCTCCCATGTAGCAATCTTGGATTGGTTCTCCTTCACCCTTTGTCTCTTCATACCTTCTAACCAAATGGATGCATATTTGGTTAACTTCAAAACCTTACCTTGTACTTTATCTCATTCGGAGTGTCTTTGTATTCAAAGAAACGTTCTAAAGACCGTTTCCATTCAAAATACACTTCGGGATCACTAGTTCCATCAAATTCATGAACTTCAATCTTTAACCCTCTATCATCAGCCTTGGAACTCCTCTCTTCCTCATTAGATTTCTTTTTGAACATTTCTAAGGTTAATTGGGTCATCATCTCTTGTAATGCTTCGTTTTGCCTAGCTAGTGCTTCTAACATGGCGTCTCTCCTAGCATTATCACTTATCTCGTCTCCCATTTCGAACTGAGCTTTGATACCACTTGAAATGAACACAACTCAACTAAGAATAGTGTTTAGGATAGAATTGAACACAAGCTAAAAGAATCACTTTGTAAAGCTAGTAATTCGGTTTTTAGTTAAGGAAGTGAATCACTCTCGACCTTAAAACTAAAAAGGATTTTAATTAACAAAATAAGTGAATCACTCTCAAATCTTGTTAATTGGGTTTGAACTCTTTGTAGTTTTACCTCCCAAGAAATTCGTGCAAATTAGAGTTAAAAACACTCGGTTCTTAATCTTTAAACTCAACGGTTTATAGCAATGTTTTTCAACAACCAAATCTAATCTTCATTCATAATCAAGATTACATACTTATAGTACAAGAGTTAAAAAGCTTAAAACACCAGCTATTACATCTAATACACTAAGAGATTTAAACAAAGCTTTTAAAGTACAAAATATCTTCTAAGGCTAGTTGAAATCAGCACCTCCCTATTCTCCTAGCCTTTTGCTCCTATTGGATGCTTTAAAATGGCTGCAAACCAATGCAAAGATTACCTATACTTGAAGTAGCTTCCTTCCATGTGTGAATCATCATCATTGTTGCCTAAAATGTGGCTACCCAAATCGAAGAAAGGAAGGGACGGAAAAAAACGCTGCGATGCGCCCCCCTTTCTTTCTCGATTCATGTCCTTTCCTCCTTGCTTAGGAAAGGTTGTAATTGGACCCCCTTTGTAGGCTTCTTGGTAAGCATGAATAAGCAAGGTGCTTCACCTACTAGCTTCATTAGATCATCCATTGCATCACAAAAACCATCATGAAAACCGTAGCTTCTAACAAAAATGACTGATTTTTCTTTCTTTGGTGCTAAGTGATTTCAAAGCATGTTTAGTGAGAGTTAAGCATGTTTAAGACTAAACTAACACTAACTAATATTAAGTACCTCAAGCACACACCTCCCCAACACCCATGGGCGTCTGCTAGCTTACTTAGCTTCTCTTCCATTATTGCTTAGCATGATTACGTTAGTACTTAATCTTTAGGCCATGAATCTCTCCCTTTGTTGTGATTGAGATTAGTACTTAGTAATACCTCTTGATTGCAACTGATTTCGTATCGGGAGGTCTCTTGAGCTTTGCTTGCAAGCTAAGGAAGCTTCCCACTTGCTTGAAGAAAACCGCCAACCATTAAGTCAACAAAGCACACAAAACACTATTGCAGCACTTTATTCCCCATCCCATCTTGTTGGATCAGCTAGCTTTAAGGGATATTTGTGTTTAAATTGCTTTGTTTAATTACTTTGGTGCTTAGATATTTATGGGCTGATATTTTAAGCCTTCTTTATCTTGTACTTGATATATGCAATGAATCAAGAAAGGAAAAGCAGATTAGTTTTGAACTTAAACTTTGTGTTTATTCGAACTTTTGGAGATTGAAACATCCGAAATTTCTCTTGTGATTAAGAAATGATCTTAATTTCGAAACCCTTGAGTTAAGTGAGTTAAACTTAATTTAAGAGAGAGTTAATATAATTAGTGAGTTTAAACTAATTAAATCCACTCTCAAAAACCCTCTCAATCGGTTTCTAAGTGAGATAAACTTCAAAACCGATTTAGAATCCTTAAGTAGAAATAAGTGAGTGAAGCTTATCAAGCTTAAGTTATATTTTTCACACATTTTCGCATCAAGTGGTATCAAGAGCTCGGGTTGAAATGGACCGACCGAGAATGCTAGGAGAGATGCTATGCTAGAAGCACTAGCTAAGCAAAACGAGGCATTACAGGACATGGTAGCAAAGATCACCTTAGAAATGTTCAAGAAGAAACCCAATGAGG
Source organism: Beta lomatogona (assembly GCA_947646795.1). NCBI lineage: Eukaryota > Viridiplantae > Streptophyta > Magnoliopsida > Caryophyllales > Amaranthaceae > Beta > Beta lomatogona. Next base: position 16,063 of record CANSNZ010001476.1, read on the forward strand.
GAAGAAAGGAGTTCTAAGGCTGATGATAAGGGTTTGAAAATTTAAGTTCCAGATTTTGATGGAGCTAGTGATCCGGAATTATACATTGAATGGGAACGTTCTTTGGAGCGTTTTTTGATTACAAAGATACTCCGGATGAGAAGAAATACAAGGTTGCTGTTTTGAAGCTAACCAAATATGCATCCATTTGGTTAGAAGGCTTGAAGAGGCAAGGGGTGAAGGAGAACAAATCCAAGATTGCTACTTGGGAGAAATTGAAGAAGCAATTGAGCAAGCGTTTTGTTCCAACTAACTACAAGCAAAATCAGTATGTTAGATGGTCCACACTCAAACAAGGCACCACGTCCATGGATGAGTACATCAAAGGAATTGAAAAGCTTTCCATTGTTTGTGAAATAGAAGAAATGGAGGAGCAAAAAATTGGGCGATTCTTGGGAGGCCTAAATGAGGATGTGCGTGGGAAAGTGGAGGTGTACCCATACCTTTCTTTCGACGAGGCTTGCAAAGTGGCTCTCAAAATCGACAGCCAAAAGAAGAAAGCAACAACAAGTAAGTCTTATTCAAAGCCATTTAGTACTTTTAAAGCTAATACTAGTACTAGTAACTTTGATAAGAACAAAAAATCAGATGTCATTCCGAGAGATAAGGAGAAAGTTGTAGATGATAAAGCCTTCAAAGTGAAATGTTTTAAGTGTCAAGGTTATGGTCATTACCAATCGACTTGTCCTACTAAAAGAGTCATGACTATAAGGGACATAGAGGAGATATACGAATTGGAAAAAAAAAATATCTCTTAGATTTGCAACATGATAAAACTGATTTAGGAAACGAAAGTGATAATCCATAAATGGAGGGTGAAATGTTGGTTCTTAGGAGGTCCTTGTACTCTAATGTCGTGACTGAAAATGAGGAACAAAGAGAAACTATTTTTCATTCGAAATGCTTTGTGAATAAGAAGCTACGCACGTTAATCATTGACGATGGTAGTTGTACTAATGTAGCTTCAACTGAACTTGTAGAGAAGTTAGCATTGCCTACTACTAAACATCCACATCCTTATAAACTGAAATGGTTAAATGATGATAGTGAAGTAAGGGTGAAGAATAGAGTTTTAATCACGTTTTCCATTGGAAATTACGAAGATGAAATTCTATGTGAAGTGATTCCTATGATTGCATGCCATATTCTACTTGGTAGACCGTGGCAATTTGATCGAAAATGTACTACAGGATGGTTGTTCGAATGTGTATAAAGTAAACAAGAATGGCAAAACCAAAACCTTATTCCCTTCAAAAATCCGAGACACACCACCTAAGCCAAAAAAGAACCTCGTGTGTGGTAGTGTGTTTTTAGGGAGAAAAAGATTCGAGAGGGAGTTGGGAACAAATCAGGTCGTGTATGTTCTAGTTGCTAAGGAGGTGAACGAGGGAATGGAAGTTGAAGATTCGAATTTGAGGGGAGTTATTGGAGGGATTTGGAGACGTGTTTCCTAATGACCTACCAAATGGCCTACCCCCTAAACGTGAAATTGAGCATCAAATTGATCTCATTCCCGGAGCACCACTTCCAAATAAACCTTCCTATAGATGCAATCCCAAAGAAAGTGAGGAGTTACAAAGCCAAATCGGTGAATTGATGGAGAAAGGCTACGTGAGGGAAAGTAAGAGTCCATGTGCTGTTCCGGCTTTACTTGTGCCAAAAAGACGGAACATGGAGGATGTGTATTGATAGCCGTCTTTGTGAACAATATAACCATCAAATACCGATTTCCATCCCTAGGTTAGATGACATGTTAGATGAGTTGAGTGGATCCAATTTGTTTTCGAAGATTGATTTAAGAAGTGGATACCACCAAATATGCATGAGAGAGGGAGATGAGTGGAAGACGGCTTTCAAAACGAAGTATGGGTTGTATGAATGGCTGGTTATGCCGTTTGGTCTCACAAATGCCCCTAGTACGTTCATGAGATTGATGAATGAAATACTTAGGCCGTTTTTGGGAAAGTTCGTGGTTGTGTACTTGGATGATATTCTTGACTATAGTTCTAACAAGGAGGATCATTTGAGTCATTTGCAACAATTGTTCGGAAGTTATAAGGGAGCACAAATTGTACGGGAAACTTGAGAAGTGCACGTTTATGCAAAAGATTGGCTTCCTTGGTTTCGTCATTGCTGATGAAGGTGTGAAAGTGGATCCTTCCAAAGTAGAAGCGATCTCTTCTTGGCCGGTTCCCACAACTATCACCGAGGTGAGATCTTTTCATGGTTTAGCGTCATTTTATAGGAAATTTATAAATAATTTCAGCACGTTATTGGCTCCTATAATCGAATGCACTAAACATGGGAAATTTGCATGGAGTGACGCAGCTCAAAAGGCGTTTGAACTTGTAAAGGAGAAAATGTGTGACACGCCTATTTTAGCTTTACTCGATTTCACTAAACCATTTGAAGTTGAGTGTGATGCAAGTGGAACGGGTATTGGGGCTGTTTTTAATTCAATGTGGCAAACCAATTGCTTATTTTAGCGAGAAACTAAATCAGGCCAAATTGAATTATTCCACGTATGATAAGGAGTTTTACGCCATGGTTAGAGCTCTTAATCATTGGAGTCACTATTTGCGACCACAAGCTTTTGTTCTCCAACATAAGCTTAGTGCTCGTCATGCTAAATGGGTAGAATTCTTACAATCTTTCAATTTTGTTGCCAAGTACAAGGCCGGAAAAGCCAACATTGTAGCCGATGCTTTATCTCGGAGACACGTATTGCTTAACATGGTGTATTCCAAGGTACTTGGTTTAGAATTGATTAAGGAATTCTATGTTCTTGATGAGGAGACACATGACCTGTTCGTGGCTACTAAAGATGGTCCAAAAGACCATTATCATCAAATGGAGGGGTTTTGTTCAAGGGGAACAAACTTTGTGTTCCTAAATGTCCCGTTCGGGATTTGCTAATAAGAGAAGCTCATGGAGGTGGGTTGGCTGGCCATTTTGGCATTAGCAAGACAATGGAGTTGTTACAAGAACATTTCTCATGGCCTCATGTGATCAAAGAAGTGCACGCCTGTTTTGGCTCGTTGTGGTGTTTGTCAAAGGGCTAAAAGCACGTTCCATAAGGGGTTGTTCACTCCTTTACCAGCACCGGAGAGACCATGGGAGGATGTTAGTATGGATTTCATTGTGGCTCTTCCTCGGACACAAAGAGGGAAAGATTCGGTCATGGTGGTGGTGGACCGTTTCTCAAAATGGCACACTTCGTGCCTTGTCATAAAACGGAAGATGCTATTAATGTTTCTTGTTTATATTTCAGTGGAAATTGTTCGCTTGCATGGAGTGCCAAGAACTATTGTCTCGGATCGAGATGGTAAGTTTTGAGTCATTTTTGGAGGTCCCTGTGGAGGATGATGGGTACTAAGTTGCTGTTTAGTACTTCACATCACCCCCAAACAGATGGTCAAACCGAAGTGACCAATCGAACTCTAGGCACCTTGTTAAGGGGCTTAGTGAGCAAGATGGGAAAGGATTGGGATGTCAAGCTATGCCATGCGGAGTTTGCTTACAATAGAACTCCAACTTTTGCAACAAAACATTCACCGTTCGAAGTGGTATATGGGGTAAATCCGTATGTACCTATTGATCTCATTTCGTTGCCTAAAGACTCTTATGTCCACGGAGATGCTTGGCAACAAGCTGAAACAATGGTGAAGGTTCGCAAAGAAATACGCACCAACATCGAGAAGGCAAATGAGTGGTACAAGAAGAAAGCAAACAAAAGTCGAAAACCGAGGTTGTTTGCTCCTGGAGATTTGGTGTGGATTCACTTGAGGAAGGAGAGGTTTCCAAGTAAAAGAAAGCATAAACTCATGCCCTGAGCTGAAGGACCTTTCAAGGTTCTTGAACGATATGGAGACAATGCTTACAAGATAGACCTTCCCGGAGACTATGGCGTGGCAAAGAACATTCAACGTAGGGGACTTATCCCCCTACTTAGAAGATGAAGATGTGCAAGAATTGAGGACAATTCCTTTCGATGAAGGAGAGGATGATACGAAATCAGTTGCTAATTCCGAAATTCTACTAAGTACTAATCTCAATCACAACAAGGGAGAAATTCACGGTTTAAAGATTAGTACTAGTTTAATTATGCTGAGCAACGAAGGAAAGGAAGTTAATTAAGCTACTTAGTTTAATTAACGTTTTTGTAATTTACGGTTTTGTAAAACAGAATTTATTTTGTTTAGCGTAAGTTGTATTTTGGAACGTATCATGCATGGGGACGTGAATTACACAAGGGACGTGTAAGGGGAACTCTTGGAGGTCTCTTGAGTTTTGCTTGCAAGCTAAGGGAAGCTTCCCACTTGCTTGAAGAAAACCACCCACACAAAGCACACAAAACACTCGTTGCAGCACTATTCCCCCATCCCATCTTGTTGGATCAGCTAGCTTTAAGGGATATTTGTGTTTAAATTGCTTTGTTTAATTACTTTGGTGCTTAGATATTTATGGCTGATATTTTAAGCCTTCTTTAACTTGTACTTGATATATGCAATGAATCAAGAAAGGAAAAGCATATTAGTTTTGAACTTAAACTTTGTGTTTATTCGAACTTTTTGAGATTGAAACATCCGAAATTTCTCTTGTGATTAAGAAGTGATCTTAATTTCAAAACCCTTGAGTTAAGTGAGTTAAACTTAATTTAAGAGAGAGTTAATATAATTAGTGAGTTTAAACTAATTAAATCCGCTCTCAAAAACCCTCCTAAATCGGTTTCTAAGTGAGATAAATTTTAAAACCGATTTAGAATCCTTATGTAGAAATAAGTGAGTGAAGCTTATCAAGCTTAAGTTATATTTTCATATACGTTTTCTTTTTTTATCTTTTATTAAATATAATCTTCCTTTCATAATTTCTACAAATTATCTATTATGATTTGTTTTATATATTTGAAATGGACCATCATTATATCTTATTATTTCTTCATCAATAATTTTTTCATCTTTATTCATTATTCTAGTTGTTTATGACTCTCTTATAGTCTACTTCTATTCTTTTCTTGAAAAGTAATTCGGGAAATAACTGATAATCTCATAACCCTGTTCTTCGAATTCTAGTCGAACTTTTGTATTGCTAGCCTCAGTCTTGCTATCCTTTAATAATTGTATAATTAATAATATGTTTGTATTTATTATCTTTAGGTTATTTACTAGATTACCTTCTTGCTCTAATTTACTCATATGTATAAGATTCATTTATTTTTCTTATATTCATTATGATCATTGTGTGCTTTTCTAGCTATATCTTCCCTGTTCTTTTATTTGTATATTTAACATTTCTATTTAGTTGTCTAAGTTTTTTAATTTTTCTTCAACATTATTGTCCTTTGTTAGTTTTGCTTTTTCTGCTATCCTTTCTTTATTTATTCTAGCCATTCTTCTTTTATTTCGGTTTCCCAAGTTTTAATATATTCTTCTAAAATTGTTATCATTATCTTTAATCCCGCTCTTCTTATAGCCTTTTTAATTTGCGATTTTATTGTCATATATAACAAATTTTGTATATGTTTGAATTCTATTTTTTCTTTTTAAGAGTTTATTTTTCTTAATTTGGGTTTTAGTTATTAATTTGATTAAAGGATCTTTTGTTTCAATATCTTTCCTTCTATGTGCTTCATATAAATAATTTTCATAACCATCTATTTTAGTTTGTAAATTCATGATTCGAAAATCTAAAATAAATTTATATTATCTATATTTCTTTTAACGTTTCTCATTTGTGTTTTCATATAGGCAAGTAAATCTTGTATTTGAGATTTTCTTATAAATTTGGTTGAACTCAATCCCTTCATTTATAATATACCTCAATCTGTTAATAATAGTTCTATCATCCTTCGTATAAGTATGACTAATCCGCCCTTCAACTCTTAAGCTTAAAAGTAAATTAAGTAAGATCACACCTTTTCACCTCACCACATAGGTTTTACGTATTCTATCCACAACAGCCTTCTCATATTCAACATCATAAAAGGACTACTTATTTCTGTTTTATCTATTGTTCCTATGTGAGTTAACCAGTTTTTAACTATTCCTGTAATAGTTCCTTCAATATAATTAGATGCAATATTAACTGGGATTTTTGCTTCAATTAATTTTGCATTTATTTTAGCTACCCAATTTTGTATATCTAAATCAACATTTTCTCGAACAATGTAAATTTAAGGTCTCTCCTACTTGAATATCTTTTGGTATATAGTTATCTTCTATTTTGCTTCGATACTTCCATATATGTTCATTATTTCTATTATTACTACCATAATTTATTTTTCATAATATAGGTTTATAGTGTCTACTAGTCTTCATGTAATAATAATCGTCATCTTCCATGAGTACATTAAGATCTTTTTCTTTTTCTATCATAAATTCAGATTCTGAATATTTTGAGTAACTAAATTCTTGACTAGATTGGTCTGAATTAAAATCTTTATTTTTTTCTTCTATATTATTGACTTCAAGTCTTTCTACTCCACTATTGTTTCTATAGTATTATTCATTATTGTTTCGTCATCTCGATTCTTGAATTTATGATATTTCACTTTTTTCTTTTACATTCAATATAAGTTGTTCTCCTATTTTGTCAAATATGTTATTATACTCTATTTTAAACATTTTTGTATTTCATCGTTAAAATTATGTTCTACTCTATAAACTTGTCTAATATTTGTTTAGTATTATGATGTATAATTTTTATTGATTCTTCTATTTTCCTGATTCATTCATCATATCTTCTCTCTAATTTATCTAATTTTTTATATATGTCATTTATTGTTTTGTTTTCTTGATTGTTACTTTCTATGTTTGTTATTTCTACTAAATCCCTTTCGTTAGGTAATCTTCTTTCTCTTTCAAATTCATTTTCTAATATCATTCCTTTTCTATCTTTTATTAAATATGATCTTCCTTTCATAATTTCTGCAAATTGTCTATTGTGATTTGTTTTATATATTTGAAATGGAAAATCATTATATCTTATTATTTCTTCATCAATAATTTTCTCATCTTTATTGATTATTCTAGTTGTTTAATGACTCTCTTATATTCTACTTCTAGTCTTTTCTTTTAAAGTAATTCGAGAAATAACCGAGAGTATTCTTTAAATATATTTTTATCGATAATCTCATAACCCCTGTTCTTCTAATTCTAGTGGAACTCTTGTATTGCTAGACTTTGTCTTGCTATCCTTTAATAATTGTATAATTAATAATATGTTTGTATTTATTATCTTTAGGTTATTTACTAGATTACCTTCTTGCTCTAATTCACTCATATGTATAAGATTGATTTATTTTTCTTATATTCACTATAATCTTTACGTGCTTTACTAGCTATATCTTCCTGTTCTTTTATTTGTATATTTAACATTTCTTTCGGGTTGTCTAAGTCTTTTAATTTTTCTTCAACATTATTGTCCTTTGTTAGTTTTGCTTTTTCTGCCATCATTTCTTTATTTATTCTAGCCATTCTTCTTTTATTTCGGTTTCCTAAGTTTTTAATATCTGCTTCTAAAATTGTTATCATAATTTATAATTTTGCTCTTCTTATAGCCTTATTAATTTGAGATTTAATTATCATATATATAACAAATTTTGTATATCTTTGACTTCTATTTTTCTTCCTAAGAGTTTATTTTTTTTAATTTGGGTTTCAATTACTAATTTGATTAAAGCATCTTTTGTTTCAATATCTTTTCTTCTATGTGCTTCATATAAATAATTGTCATAATGATGCATGGCTCGTGCAAAGATTACTTCATCGACTATCTTAATTTGCTTTCGTAGAAATGTTACATGGTTTTACTTTACTCTTAAAGTAGAGGTTTTACATGTGACAAAAAAAATATGTCATTTTATTTTGTTAGTTAAGTTAGTTGAGTTGTTTTTAATTAAAGTTCAGTTGTAATAAGGTCCGAAAATGTTAGATTATTTCGGTGCTTTAGAGTCTTGGTTGTCATGGTTGTATTTTAGGAAAGTTCCCTTAAGTTGGAAGATTAGGAGTGGCGTGCAAGGGGAAGATTGTGGCCGTGTGATTCTTGATGTAATTAAGGAAAGTATTGCATATCTTTCCTTAAGTTTTTGTTTCCTTAAATTTAGCTAGAATCTAGGCTCGAATTAAGGGAGGAAACTTTCCTAAATTACTACTAGTTGGGCGTGTGATGTAGAGTCTTGGAGGGCAAGGAATTCTTGCTTCTCTTAGCCTTATTAATAGGCGCCCAAACATAATAAAGAAAATCAGATTTGTGTGAATTGATCATTGAGTTATTCGAATGCTTGTGCATTGAGTATTTGGTCGTCGTACCAAGAACATACAAATCGAGGTTTGTGTGCATCTCCTAATCGAGGTTGGTGAGAGATCCTCTAGTTCTCGAGGGAACAAGAGCCTATCTTTGTTTATTTTACTTCTTATTTCTCAATTTGTCAATCATAAAACACCATAAAAACGTCACTTAGATTCTAGGGTATACATTGTGAATTTTCGGACTTCAAATTCATATCAGTTTGGTATCAGAGCAGTGTGGTTGTGGAGGCGCGTGAAGGAGCGTGCTTACTTGGATTTGGCTGAAATTTTGTGTGGTCACAGTAGACATCTTGATGTTCGTTGTGTCAAAATATCGTGTTGATCCGATCAGTAACGAAGTCACAGCAACTATAAACATTTACGTAAACTTTCTGGCAGATTCAATCAGTTCTAAGGTAAACTTTAGGAAACTCGTTCTCCTAGCATATAACGAATTTTTGAGAGTTTCTTGGCTTAAAATTGGACTACTTTTTGTCTAGTTTAAGACTGGAAAGTTTCATAATTTTGAAAGAATTTTTTCTATTTAGTCGAACAAGTTTTTGATAATTGGGCAAAACCGAACTAATCTGAACCAGTTTTTGATGAATTGAAACTGCAAACAATTGGTTGCGTATTTGTTGATGAAATTTTGGTCGAGTGTTCCAAACACGTTGCCTCGTCAATGGTAAAACTTTTTCGGTTATTGTTGATAGTGGTTCATGTACTAACGTATGTGCTGTTTCTATGGTGAATGATGCACGATTGCCTACTCAACCACATCCTAAACCATACAAGTTGAGTTGGTTGGATGCTGCTAGTGGTGTGTGGGTTAATAAACAAGCCCTTGTCTCTTTTCGAATTGGAGGATACATGGACAGATTGTGGTGTGATGTGGTACCAATGACGGCTTGTTCTTTACTTCTTGGGCGTCCATGGCAGTGGGATAGGAGTGTGATTCACCATGGAAGGGACAACATATGTTCGGTTCTTATGAATGGGGAAAGAATTGGCTTGAAACCACTACCACCTAAGCATGTTCCTATGATCAGTGAGGAGAGTGTTGGGGATGTGTTGCCTACGTCCTTAGATGCTGCTCCTAAGGGTGCTCATACTTGTTTAAGCTCATGTAGGAATGAAGTGCTAGAAGTACCGACAACAAAGAAGGAGAGGCGCAACAACTTGCTGCATATGCGCCATGCTACTAGCTTGGATGTTGGAGACTATGTTTGGCTTTCGTTGGCTGCACAAAAGCTCCACATTAATCATAAGCATGATGAACCAATGGATGAGGGGCCATTTGAAGTTGTTAACAAACTTGGGCATGAAACGTATAAGGTGTTGCTAGGAAATGGAATTTGTGCTACATTGGGTGCAAATGACCTTGTTCCTTGCCTTGACAAAACTTGAGGTCAAGTTTCTTTGAAGAAGGGGAGTATGATGCATGGCTCGTGCAAAGATTACTTCATCGACTATCTTAATTTGCTTTCGTAGAAATGTTACATGGTTTTACTTTACTCTTAAAGTAGAGGTTTTACATGTGACAAAAAAATATGTCATTTTATTTTGTTAGTTAAGTTAGTTGAGTTGTTTTTAATTAAAGTTCAGTTGTAATAAGGTCCGAAAATGTTAGATTATTTCGGTGCTTTAGAGTCTTGGTTGTCATGGTTGTATTTTTAGGAAAGTTCCCTTAAGTTGGAAGATTAAGAGTGGCGTGCAAGGGGAAGATTGTGGCCGTGTGATTCTTGATGTAATTAAGGAAAGTATTGCATATCTTTCCTTAAGTTTTTGTTTCCTTAAAATTAGCTAGAATCTAGGCTCGAATTAAGGGAGGAAACTTTCCTAAATTACTACTAGTTTGGCGTGTGATGTAGAGTCTTGGAGGGCAAGGAATTCTTGCTTCTCTTAGCCTTATTAATAGGCGCCCAAACATAATAAAGAAAATCAGATTTGTGTGAATTGATCATTCAGTTATTCGAATGCTTGTGCATTGAGTATTTGGTCGTCGTACCAAGAACATACAAATCGAGGTTTGTGTGCATCTCCTAATCGAGGTTGGTGAGAGATCCTCTAGTTCTCGAGGGAGCAAGAGCCTATCTTTGTTTATTTTACTTCTTATTTCTCAATTTGTCAATCATAAAACACCATAAAAACGTCACTTAGATTCTAGGGTATACATTGTGAATTTTCGGACTTCAAATTCATATCACATAACCATCTATATTAGTTTGTAAATTCATGATTCTAAAATCTAAAATAAATTTTCTAATATCTATATTTCTTTTTGACCTTTTTTATTTGTGTTTTCATATACTCAGTGAATCTTGTATTTGAGATTTTCTTATAAACTTTGGTTGAACTCAATCCCTTCATTTATAATATACCTTAATCTATTAATAATAGGTCTACCATTCTTCTACTCTTAACCTTAAAAGCAAATTAAGTAAGATCACACCTTTTCACCTCACCACATAAGTTTTACGTATTCAGTCCACAACGGCCTTCTCATATTCAACGGCATAGAAGGATCGCTACTACCGATTGTCTCTTGGTTTAAAAACATGATTTTCCTAAATCGAGGAGAGCATATTTAAGATAGTACAAGTCCTATATGAAGTATGGAATTAATATTACGGATCTCAAAGTATTATTATAAACTAAAGGATTGAATTTATACTTAGTTCACAAGAAAGGATTTTACCTTAGCTTCTTCCATAACTATGAAAGATTATCCCGATATTAACTTCTCCAAGCTCGATACCAACTTTGTGTGGTTAAGAAAATTATAGAAAAACTACCAAAATTTTTGAAGTAGAGAGAGAGAGGTAAGAGAGAAGAATTTTTGTTATGAACTCCTTGATGATCCCTGACCAAGGTTTTTCTTTGTTATTTATAGGCAAACAATATTACATAGTACGTACATAAAAAGTTAATTTTAATTTAAGCCATACAGTGGCTATTTTTCTAAGGTTACAAATGATTTTGGCTTATCACCTTATCACTTATCCTTATCTTTTATAGTAACTCCACCATCCTTCGTCGGTTATATCAATTTGTGGCGCCCGGGTTGTACTACTAGAGGATTCTTCCTTATATTCCAAGTCCTCAATCATAGGTACGCTTGTTCCGCTTGTAATCCCCAAGTAAATTTATGGATTTTTACGGTATTTTTATGCTTATTTTGGCGATTTGCACATGTTTGGTTAAATTTATGTATTTTATAAATATATTTTAATGTATAGTTAATTATATTTAAATATATATTAGTATTTTAACGATTTATTTCTTTAAGGTTGACTATTTGAACGTCAAAGAAATTAGTTTAATGATTTATGCAAGTCAAATATTTTATTAAAATCATGCTTTGAAAAGTATTTGAAATGTTTGAAACACTTATTGGATTTAGAAAAGGATTTGTAAATGGGTGTGAGGAGCCCAAACCTTATATAGCTTAACCTATGGACATTAACCCATCAAAGCCCAACTCTTTTTGTTTTTGGACCCCTAATGGGGGAAAACTATAAATACCCTTATTTACCCAAATCCCCACACATTAAAAACATTATTTTCTCTCTCCTCTTTCTCTCTCACTTTTGGCCCTCCTCTTCTTTCTTTTTCTCTCTTCCTCTTCGGCCTTCTCTTCCTCGTCGTTCTTCACGGCAGCCGACCACCGGCAGCAGCCCACCGGACCACCGGCAGCAGCCAGCGCTGCTCCCTCGTGCCGCGTGTCCCTTCCTCCTCTTCCTTCGTTGGTTGTTATTTCTTCCTCAAGTTTTTGTTTTAATGCAAAGTTTGTATTTTTAGGGTTTGTTTTAATTTGTCTGTGTTTAAAAGTTATAAGTTGGTGATTTATTATTGAATCTAAGTTATATAATTTATGTGTTGTTGAAATAAAAATCAGATTTGCATATTTGAGTTTAAAGTAGGTTTTTAATTATCAAAGCATGAATTTTTAGGGTTTTGAAAGTTAGAAAAACCTAGTAGTTTATTTTCAATTATAAAAGTTATTGTCTTTATGAATTTAAGCATGTTTAAGTATGTTTAAAGGAGTTTTAAATAATTATATGCTGCTGGAATTTTAGAAAGGTTGTTATTAATGGAGTTTTAAGGATTTTAATGACTAGTATAGTAGTACTATGCTAGGAAGCTTTAGTAATTGAAGTTTTAATGTTGGAAACAACTTTTAAATATTTTTAAAAGGGGTTTAAAGTATTTTAAAGTTGCTGGAAATTATTTAAGTATTGATTATAAGTTTATGTTGGTTATTTTAGGCAGTGAATTCTCTCTAGGCGACTTTTAAGTTGCTTAAGTGGCATTCCGGTTTGTCTACACAAGGTACGTACACTACACAAGGTACGTAATACCTATGTGCTGATTGAGATAGTATCATGGTTTAAGGAAGGAAAATATGTAGTATCATGTATATGAACTATGTTGAGTTCATATGTGATATTTATTATGTTGGATTTTGCATGTTTTATGCTGTGGTGTCAACATGTGGATTATGAAATTATATTCTGAGATGTATATATCATGTTTGTATGGAAGATTGATGCAAGCATGTTGGTTGGGAACTTTATTGTTATTAATTCACATGGGGGAATTAATATATTTATTAGTATTGGATCATGATTGATCATTGTTCCCTTTGAGTATTTCACTGTTTTATAAGGACCGAGGGCCTTATTTGGTAAGTTGATATTTTCTACCTATGAAAGGTAATTTGGTTGTTGGTTAGGTTCAACAAATAAGAAAGTTTGGATTAAAGTTGAAAGTAATCTTGGATTTTGAAGTTGTGTGATCACTTACCTAATCCTAAGATAAAAAGAGAATTGTGATTGTTTGATGATTTTATTAATTGTGTTGCTTGTGAGTCATAACAAGTAATAACTGGTAAATCATGTCAAGTGAAACTGGATAGCAATAGCTTTAGAGCGGTGCACGCTCGAAGTGTGGACAATTAGGAGTTGGAGTACATGGTGGTAGCCCATGGCTTTTTTCGGGTTTCGGTTGATCACCGTTCCTATTTTATTAAAAGGTTCCTCGATATCGTAGGTCATCTTGGAATACGGAGTCGAGTCCGTATTTCGTCTTCCTAGGGGAAGGCTGTTTTAGATGAGACAACTCAGTCTATTGACTATTCCATTCATTTAAAGTAATAAGAATGTTGTCTGCAAGTTATTATGTTATTATTTATTCTTGCCTATTATTTATTAGTATCATGTTAGGATTGTTTACTTGTTTAGTATGTAGTACTCAGCTTTGCTGATTACGTGCTTTTGTTGTGTGTGTTGATCATGGCTTTGCCTTATTGATCCTGTGATGACCCATTTTGGTGAGTAGTCTCTAGAGATCATAGTCCATCTAACAGGTTCAAAGATGATGCATCATTGGGATCGGGATTTTGGAGAGCTTGTGTAGTTTATATTTTGTACTTTTGAGTTATACATGTTATAGTTGGTTTAGTTTGGTTTTAAGGTTGACTTTGGTTGTTGGTTTTTTTTGGAGTTGACTTTATGGTTGACTAAGTTTATCTATAACATTTATTATTATTGTTTTCTGCTGCAAAATTCTGAATAAGCCGATACGTTTTCACACGGGCGATAATACTTTGATAATTCTCTATGTTTTATATTAATAAGGTATTTTAGAAAAGAGAGAATTGTCGGGGTGTTACAAAATGGTATCCTGGGAGCTTTAGGTTTTTATTGGCCTTTCGTGCCAACTTTAAGTCTTTAGGCGCCTAAGTTACTTAAAATGAATTTCTTAGAATTGAGCTCCTACTTATTCGTGGTATTTAAATTACTTTCGAAAATTCTTTTTCAAAATTCTAATATTATTTTGATTCGAATAATTTTATTTTTAAAGGGTCCGAAAATTTTATTTTTTTTTTTTTTGGTGTCTCGATTTTTTTTTTTCGAGGATTATGTTCGAAATTTTCAAACTATATTCCTTTATGTTGTTCGTTTTTTTTCGGTTCCTTATAAAGTCAAAAATTATTTATTTCAATACTCTAGTTATTTTATTATTTTCTGAGAAATGGGTAGCATAGGAAGGGCATATAGGATAGAACTATTATATGTCCGCATTAAATAGTTAGTTCAAGCATGATTATATTTTTCTTCCCTTCTAACTGTATATGTTATTTATATGCTTTATGTTGTGGGTTATTCTTGTTTATTGTTGATTGTTGGGATTACACGTTAAGTGAGAGTACCTATTGCTTATAGAAGTTAAATTATTGTTATAGATTCCTAGCCATGTCTGAAAGAGAAGATACTAGAGTAGGGAGCTTTTACAACCCTATCGTACTGAGTGATGATGAGAGCGATGGAGGTTATGAGTCTGATGATGATAGCTATACCGAACTAGAGTTCATTATGCGTAATGTATTAAGAGCAGGTGTGCCTGATAGTGATGATGAGATCCTTCATGAGTTTGACCATGCTAGAGGACGGACCAGGAGCGATATCTACTATGCTTCCTTTAGATATGAGACCGATTCTGAGTCAGAGGAGAACGAGCCTCAACCAAAAAGGAGATCTACGAGATTTAGAAGATATGTTTACTATAATACCGAGGACATTGATGATTTTGTAGATGAGCTTTTCACTCCCGGTAAAATTACAGGGAATCCGAGAATAAGTCTGATAATGTTTCACATTAGTTTATTTATTTATTCATTTTATGCTTTAAAGAATAATGTTGGATAATTCGTCCAACAGTGATTTGAATTATGGTACCTTTATTTTATTTTTAGCAAAAGTACAACATTACGGATTAGGGAAATTGTTATTAACATCTTTGGGAAATAAAAGTTAAATATTTAGTTATCCAAATGAGCAAGAATTTTTGGGCGCGAATGGGAATATTTTTTTTATTATTTATTTGTTATGATTGAATTTTTATTCATGATTCCTAAACTATGTGTTCTTGATGTGAATATTCTTCATGGATGATTGATGATGATTATTCTGTAATATTGTTGTAACTTCATGAGAAATTGTTTGTTGATGCGATCTTTATGGTCAAATCAAATGTTGCCTTCGTAGAGAATGGCATGTAAATATGTATCGAACCTAAAGTAGAGTGAGTTAATTTCAGGTCACGCACTAGAATGACAAACAACATTAACGATTTAGCTGCTGCTATTCGCCTTTTGGCAGAGAAACTGACTCAAGAGAGAACTGAGCGTCCCGATTCTGCTGGGGATATGTTTGAGAGGCTAGCTAAAGTTAAACCACCATATTCTAAGGGGCAAGCTGATCCTACATTTTTAGAGAACGGGATTAGGGAGTTTGAGAAAATCTTTGGGGCTGTGAACTGTCCTGAGACTATGATAGTAGGTCAGGCTGTGCTGTACCTAAAGGATGAGGCTGATTTGTGGTGGAGAGAAAATGGGGTTAGACTGAGCGCTGTTGAAGGTTTTAATTCGGATTCTTTTGTTACTGCCTTGAGAGGGAAGTTTTACCCTGCCTTTATGAGGAAATAGAAAGCCCAAGAGTTTATTAACCTGAGGATGGGGACTATGACCATTTATGAGTATTATATCAAATTCATAGCACTGTCGAGATTTGCACCTGAGGTAGTAGCCACTAAGGAGTTAAAGGCTCAAAGGTTTGACTGATGAAATCCAGCTGGGGTTAGGTGGTGAAACTTTTTCATCCCTAGATATTGTGTATGGGAGAGCCGCCCGTATTTATAGTCTTCAGTCGAGGCGTGATAAGAAAAATGTTGTAATGGGTGAGAAAAGAAAAGATTTCAATGCTGGGGGAAATCAAGGTAACTTCAAGAAGAGTAAAAATGGGAATGAAAATTTCCAAGGGAGAAATAATCAGGGTTACAATAATAAGGGTCAATATGAGATAGTGTACCACTTGTAAGAAGTGCAATAATAACCATCCAGGCAAAGACGCAAGGGAGAATTAGTGACTTGTAACTACCGCGTAAGAAGGGCCACGGGGAGTATGAGTGCTTTGCTAAGCAAAAGAAAGAGCAAAATGGCAATGGGAATGGTAACCAGGTGAGGTCTGGATTTAACTAGTCGGCAAATCAAGGTTCGAAGCCTGTAGGGGACCAGAACAACCAGGGGAGCTACAATAAGCCTGCTATTGAGAGCAAGAACCAGAACAAGGCTCCAGGTAAACTGTTCGTGATGAGTCGCAATGAAGCTGAACGATCTGCCGACGTAGTGTCTGGTACTTTTTCTATTAACTCCGTGCTAGTTAAAGCATTATTTAATTCGGGGCGACTTATTCTTTTGTTTCGTCGTCTGTTATTAAAAAGTCCGGGGTTAGTAGAATTTGAGGTGATTGATTTGCCTGTTAGTATACCTACTGGTGAGACCATAAGGTGTACCAAGTTGTTCAGAAGTTTGCCTCTGAAGATAGGAGACTGTGTTTTTCCTTCTGATTTGGTAGAGTTTAATATGGGAGACCTAGATGTAATTTTGGGGATGGATTGGCTAAGTTTATACAAGGCCAAAATAGACTGTGAAGTTCAGAAAGTAGTTTTAAAAAATCCTTTGGGAAAATTGACCTCGTATAGACGTTTTGGGAAGTCCAAGAACTTTGGGGTTATTTCTACAATGCAAGTAAAAAAGTTGATGAAGAAGGGGTGTGAGTTATTTTTCTGTAGTGTGCAAGATATGAGTAAAGAAGCTGGGGTAAATATTGAGGATGTTCCAATTATGAATGAGTTTATGGATGTGTTTCCGAGTGAGATTTCGGGTATACCACCTGCTAGAGCGGTAGAGTTCACCATAGACTTAGTTCTTGGAACTACACCTATATCTAAAGCACCCTATAGAATGGCACCTCCGGAGATGAGTGAATTGAAGACGTAATTGCAAGAGATGTTCAATAAGGGTTATATTAGGCCTAGTGCATCACCTTGGGGAGCTCCTGTATTGTTTGTTAAGAAGAAAGATGGGAGTATGAGGTTGTGTATCGATTATAGGGAATTGAATAATGTAACCATCAAGAACAAGTATCCTTTGCCTAGGATAGATGACCTATTCGATCAATTGAATGGAGCGAGCGTGTTCTCGAAGATTGATTTGCGTTCAGGGTATCACCAGTTGAGGCTAGCTAATAAGGATATACCTAAGACTATGTTTAGGACTCGTTATGGTCACTATGAGTTCACTGTAATGCCTTTTGGGTTAACCAATGCACCTGCCATATTTATGGACTTGATGAATAGGATTTTCCATGAGTTCTTAGATAAATTCGTGGTTATATTCATTGATGATATTCTGATTTATTCAAAGAATGAAAAAAGTGCATGATGAACACTTGAGGATTATATCGGAGACGCTTAGGAAAAATGAATTGTATGCCAAGTTCTCTAAGTGTGAGTTTCATTTGGAGAAAGTAGCATTTTTGGGTCACTATGTGTCTAAAGGAGTCTCTGTAGACCCTGCTAAGATTCAAGCTGTGAGTGAGTGGCCAACTCCGAAGAATGTGTCTGATATTCGAATTTTCCTAGGTCTAGCTGGCTATTATAGAAGATTTGTGAGAGATTTCTCGAAGATAGCGAGGCCAATGAAAAATTTGATGAAAAAGGAGTCAAAATTCGAGTAGAGTGAGAAGTGTGAGGAAGCTTTTCAAATTTTAAAAGAACGTTTGACCTCCGCACCTGTTTTGATCCTGCCTGATGGGAATGAGGGATTTGAGGTGTTCTTCAACGTATCTTTTGTCATAAAATTGTTTGGGATGTATCTTGTTTGAGGAGGCTCATCTGGATGTAGGAGACTCCATACCCATGCTTTCATAGTTTCTTCAGCATCGTTGCTATATTCCCTACTTTGAGTTATTATTAATGTATTTATCTCTTTATGATTAATCCATATAGGCGTAGTAATAGCATGACATAGAGCTTCACAAATAACTTTGATTTTTATAGTTTGTTTTTCACTAAGGATATCTTGCACTTCATTAAAGTTTATCTCTTGATAAGTAACTTCCCGATAGCCGTGTAATACCGTACAAAAATCATTTTGGATTTTGTAATCAGTAAATAATTTATGGTTACCTTGTATAGGCTAGAGATTAAGGATAACTCTTCTCCGGTTAGCGTGTATACGGAATTGAGTAATCCATAATCATAAGTTGCTTTTATTAACTTTGCATTACAACCTGGTAATGCGATTAACTCATTTGTTTTTCGAAGAGGATTAGTAACATATTTCTCCATGTTTATCTTGGATAGTAACTTGGGGAGCTGTGTTTAGTTTGTTGGCAATAGCCAGGAAATTTGATATATAATGTCTAAGTAAGGGGTTCATTGTCTGTTTGTTCCAAGGGTTAATTTATCTTTAAAGGAAGTAGTGACTAGGACTCGAGTCGGGGTAATCTTCGTCATTGATAAATGTTTTGGGATAAGTTTGTATTTGATAGTTTAGGAAATCTCTTTTTTGAGAAGGGAATCCATAACTTCTTCTTATAATAGCTTTACCTTTGGCTTGGTATCTTTGGTTAGCACCATTATCTTGTTCTTGATAGCTCTGGCCACTGCCATTATCTTTAGAGTTTTCTCTACTTCTTTTTACTAGATCAAGCTCTTGTGATAACTTATTTATCAATAGTTTTTGTTCTTGATTCTCTTGAATCAATTGTTGAACTAACTCTAGAGAGATAATATGCATAATAATTTTCATTAGTTTTTAGTAATTCAATTGTAAACTCATATTGTTTGATATCGCCTATAATCCTATTTATTTCCTTCCTTGTAATACAATCTTGTAATTTCGTGTCGCCCAACACTTAACATCCGTTATCCGTTCTTAATATAAATTTTTTGTAAACAATATAAGGTACAAACTTTTTAATACCATATTTAACTGCTTTTAGCTCCTTTTTATCAATATCCCAATTTGTTTCATTTGCCTTGAATGGTCCTGAATGGTATCTACATATATATTCTCTTTTTTCATTATTGTATCTGTATTTCAATTCTGCACCATAACCATTATTAATTTCGCTAGCATCAATTTCTACTATCCACACAAATTCTTTATCTTCATCAGGGAAACTTAATTTTGGTAATTTTCTAACTAGTTCTTTGATTTTTTTTAAATTTTCAATCGGTGTCAGTCCACCTAAAATCATGTTCTTTTTTCAGCTTTTTAGTAAGAGGTTCTGTAAACTGTGATAATTTTGGAACAAATTCTCTTACTTGATTTACTATTCCTAAGAATTTTTGTAATTCTTTCTTGGTATTAATTTCTCTTTGAAATTCTATGATTTTTTTAGCTATATGTTCTTGCATTTTTACTCCTGCTTTATCTATTTCGAATCCTAAAAATTCTATTTGTGTTTTAAATATTTCCATTTTCTTTTTACTTAAGAATATTAATTGTTCTAGTAATTTATAATGTTCTTCTTGTGTTTTGGAGTATATCAAGTATATCATCAATAGATACTACACAATTTGGTAATTGATTTATATATTTATCCATAAATGCTTGGAATCTTCTAGGGGCATTTTTATATCCAAATGGTAATACGTTCCATTCATAGAATCCATTAGGTACTTTGAATGTTGTTAATTGTTTAGATTCTTCGGTTAATTTTAATTGGTGAAAACCACTTTTACAATCAAATTTTGAGAAGTAATTATAACCTTGTATTTGTCTCATTTTTAGTATTTTATTGGGTATTGGATAATTGTATGTAATTGTTTTCTCATTTAAAATTCTATAATCAATAACCATTCTTGTTCTTCTCCTTTTTTATTCTGAATGGTTGTTAACTATAAATGCACTACTACTATGTTTAGAATTACTTGGCCTAGTTAATTTTCCTGCTAATAATTCTGCTATATGCATTTTAAATTCTTCTTCATATCTTTGTGTATTATTGAAGGGTTTTTGAGATATTATACTATTTTGATCTTTTAATGTAATTTGTATTTCAATTTTGTATTTATGCCAATTTGCTAATGGATTTTCATTACATAGTTCTTTTAATTTTATTTTTAAAGGGGTAATTTTATCTAAATATAAAATTCTAATATCTATTATTGCAAAATTGATGTTATCTTTCTTTGAACCAGTTTTCTTCTTCTCCCTTTTTATATTTTTCCCATTCTTGAGATATTCTTTCTCTATTTTTTTCTATTCTAGCTTTCAACTTGTGTTTACATGGGGTAAATAATGTAAGAAAATATTTATCTATGCTAATTGGTTTATATTGGTTAAGGAAATTATTTCCTAATATCATATCTTTTCCTGCTAATTCAAAGCAATATACTCTAGGTATAATTAATATATTGTTCCAAATTTGTATTTAACATTATTTTGAGAAAGGGTAATTCCGCTACTATTATTATTAATCTCATTTATCCCGAATGGTGTATCTAATTTCTTCCATTCTCATAAACAATTTTCTTTCATAATTGTAGTTGTTGCTCCCTGTATCTATCATTGGTGCATAGTATCTACTTTTATATCCTTCAAAAATTATTTTAATAAGAATATACTTTAAATTACTCATTGATTATTCACGTTTTAAATTGAATTTGGTTATAAGTGTACTCAAAATAGTCTGATTCTATTTTCCAGGGTTTGACTTTGTTTAAAAATTCTTTTCCTAATATAATTTTATCACTTAGGCTTACTTCATATTCGATTTTATATTTTGTGTTGCAATTTTTGTTGTAATAATTACTATTCCTTTAAGTTTTAAATTATTGTACATTATTTTATCTAACAATTTATCTATATAGATTGAATTATTTTTCATATTTATATCAATTTGTGCTTTTAAAATTTCTCCTTCAATTTGTATTATAATATAGTAATCTTGTGACCTTAATTGAATAGGTTGATCATTATCTTTTTGTTCTCTAGACCTGGAAAAACTCATTCTTCTTTTTACTATATCTTGTTCTCCATAGCTAGGTTTAGAGTATAATTTTAATCCTTTATCCATTGGTAATGAAAGTTCTATAAATGGGGTATCTATAGTTATTGGTCCTAATTTGTTTTTTGTATAAACTTGGTGTTGGTTAGTTAATATGTAAGCATTTTTACATTGTACTTGTCATTACTTTAGATCCATTTAGCTTCTTTATTCCATCTAGCTTCCAATATAGAACCAATGCTTTTTCTATATTCTTATCGTTAAGCTTATTGAATAATTTGGTTTAATTATGAACCTTACCTTTTGGTAAATTAGATTTCCTTTAAGTTCAGCTATAATAGCTTTCTCTATAGATTCTTTAGTTCTATCATCTGCTAATTCTAATTCCAATGGAGTATCTATTCCTTCTTTAAAACATGCTTTTCTTATTATCTTTGTCATTTGCCAATTCTACAAATCTAAAAGTAATTGGTTTATTTCCTGTTGATCGATTATTTCTGTTTATCTATAGTTCCTATGTGAGTTAACCAGTTTTTAACGAATCCTCTCCGAAAAACAAACGAGTTAATCGCATTACCAGGTTGTAATGCAAAGTTAATAAAAGCAGCTTATGATTACGGATTACTCAATTTCGTATACACACTAACCGGAGAAGAGTTATCCTTTATCCTTAGCCTATACAGGGTAACCATAAGTTATTTACAAATTAGAAAATCTAAAATGATTTTTGTATGGTGTTACACAGCTTCCGGGGAAGTTATTTATCAAGAGATAAAACCAGCCATGAGGTTTGTGAAAATAGGATGTAAATCTGCGTACATCATTCCTGAAGAAATAAAGGCCCAACCCGAGATAAACTTTAATGAAGTACAAAATATCCTTAGTGAAAAACGAGCTATAAGAATCAAAGTTATTTGTGAAGCCCTGTGTCATGCTATTACTACGCCTATATGGATTTATAATAAAGAAATAAATGCATTAGTTATAACTCAAAGTAGGGAATATAGCCATGATGCTGAAGAAACTATGAAAGCATGGGTATATAGTCTCCTACATCCGAGATGAGCCTCCTCAAACAAGACACATCCCAAACAATTTTATGACAAAAGATACGTTGAAGAAATATTGCAAGTGGATGCAACAAAATAATAAACACTTATGCCAGATGTGCAAAAATCAGCAGACAGATGTACCTATGATTGAAGACTTGGAAGATAAGGAAGAATCCTCTAGCAATACAACCTAGGCCCCACAAGTTGATATAACCGACAAAAGGATGGTAGAGTTACTATAGAAGATAAGGATAATAGAAAAGGTGATAAGCCAAAATCTTTTGTAACCTTAGAAAAATAGCCATTGTATGGCTTAAATTAAAAGTAACTTTTTATGTACATCCTATGTAATATCGTTGCCTATAAATAACAAAGAAAAAACGTTGGTGAGGTGTCATCAAGGAGTTCATTACAAAAAATCTTCTCTCTTACCTCTTTCTCTACTTCAAAAATTTTGGTACTTTTTCTATAGTTTCTTAACCACGCAAGGTTGATATTCGAGCTTGGAGAAGTTATTTTCATATCAGGATAATCTTTCATAGTTATGGAAGAAGCTAAGGTAAAATTCTTTCTTATGAAATAAGTATAAATTCAATCTTTTAGTTTATAATAATATTGAGATCCGTAATAATAATTCCATAACTTCGTATAGGACTTGTACTATCTTAAATATGCTCTCATAGATTTCATAAAATCAAGCTTTTAAACCAAGAGACAACCGGTAGTAGTAGTCCTTTTATGTCGTTGAATATGAGAAGGTTGTTGTGGACAGGATACATAAAACCTATGTGGTGAGGTGAAAAGGTGTGATCTTACTTAATTTGCTATTAAGCTTAAGAGTTGAAGGGCGGATTAGTAATACTTATATGAAGGATAATAGAACTATTATTAACGGATTGAAGTATATTATAAATGAAGGAATTGAGTTCAACCAAAGTTTATAAGAAAATCTCAAATACAAGATTCACCGAGTATATGAAAACACAAATAAGAAACGTTAAAAGAAATATAGATATTAGAAAATCTATTTTAGATTTTAGAATCATGAATTTACAAACTAAAATAGATGGTTATGACAAGTATTTATATGAAGCACATAGAAGGAAAGATATTGAAACAAAAGATGCTTTAATCAAATTAGTAACTAAACCCAAATTAATATAAATAAACTCTTAAAAAGAAAAATAGAACTCAATGATATACAAAATTTATTATATATATGACAATAAAATCGCAAATTAAAAAGGCTATAAGAAGAGCGGAATTAAAGATAATGATAAAATTTTTAGAAGCATATAATTAAAACTTAGGAAACCGAAATAAAAGAAGAATGGCTAGAATAAATAAAGAAATTATAGCAGAAAAAGCAAAACTAACAAAGGACAATAATGTTGAAGAAAAATTAAAAGAATTAGACAACCGAGATAGGAAGATATAGCTAGTAAAGCACATAAAGATTATAATGAATATAAGAAAAATAAATCAATCTTATACATATGAGTAAATTAGAGCAAGAAGGTAATCTAGTAAATAATCTAAAGATAATAAATACAAACATATTATTAATTATACAATTATAAAAGGATAGCAAGACCGAGTCTAGCAATACAAAAGTTCCACTAGAGTTGAAAGAACAGGGTTATGAGATTGTCGATAAAAAGATATTTAAAGAATACTCTCAGCTACTTCCCGAATTACTTTTAAGGAAAAGAATAGAAGTAGAATATAAGAGAGTCATTAAACCATATGGAAAATATAGACACAAGAAGAAATCGAACAAAAATTATTATATAAGAAGAAAAATTTATCAGTATATTAATAACCCAAAGAAGTGTAGGTGCTACAATTATGGACAAATAAGTCATATAGCAAGAGAATGTAAAAATAAAGTAAATACAAATCCTAAAGTAAATAAAAATATTAACTTTATTGAATTACATATAGCTGAATATGAAATAGGGAAAAATAATATACCGCCGTAAAAGAGATATATGTTCTAGAATATGAAATAGAAAGTGATGAAATAATAATTAGCGAAGAAGATAACGCTGAGACTACTAGTGATGGATAAAGAATTACGGGAAGTAGATTACGATGAAGAAATTACTCCACAAAGTAAAGACCAATGAGCTATTTTTGATCTTCAAAAGTATAATCAATTAAAGTATGAAGGATTTACTTTGTCAACAAATAAGATATTTGAGAGAAACTTAATCAAGAAAATATTTATAAAAGTTTAAGAACGGATATTTAGTGATAGCCGATAGAGAACACGTTATTGATATAACCCAAGTGCAAGGTAATACTAAAGTTCCATTAATAACAAAAGAAGTGCTAAACGAGGAAATAACAAAAAATTAATCGATCATTAGGAAATAAGCCAATTACTTTTAGATTTGTAGAATTGGCAGCAACATAGATAATAGTAAAAGCATGTTTTAAAGAAGGAATAGATACTCCGTTGGAATTAGAATTAGCAGATGATAGAATTAAAGAACCTATAGAGAAAGCTATTATAGCTGAACTTAAAGAAAATCTAATTTACCAAAATATAAGGTTCATAATTAAACCAAATTATTCAATAATCTTAACTGATAAGAATATAGAAAAGGCATTGGTTCTATATTGGAAGCTAGATGGAATAAATATGCTAAATGGATCTAAAGTAATGACAAGTAGAATGTAAAAATGCTTACATACTAACTACCCAATACCAAATTTGTACTAAAAATAAATTAGGACCAATAACTATAGATACCCCATTTGTAGAACTTTTATTACCAATGGATAAATGATTAAAATTATACTCTAAACCTAGCTATGGAGAACTAGATATATTAAAAAGAAGAATGAGTTTTCCGGATCTAGTGAACAAAAAGATAATGATCAACCTATTCAATTGAGGTCACAAGATTACTATATTATAATACAAATTGAAGGAGAAAAGTTAAAAGAACAAATAGATATAAATGTGGAAAATAATTCAATCTATATGGATAAATTATTAGACAAAATAATGTACAATAATTTAAAACTCAAAGGAAAAGTAATTATTACAACAAAAATTGCAACACGAAATATGAATGAAGAATATGAAGTAAGTCTAAGTGACAAAATTATATGAGGAAAAGAATTTTTAAACAAAGTCAAACCCCTGGAAAATAGAATCGGACTATTCTGAAGTACACTTATAACCAAATTCAATTTAAAACAAGAATAATCAATGAGTAATTTATCTTATATTCTTATAAAAATAATTTTTGAAGGATATAAAAATTGATACTACACACCGATGGTAGATACACGAGCAACAAGCACAATTATCAAAAAAAAAAAAAATTTGTTTACCGGAATGGAAGAAATTAGATGCACCATTCGGGATAAATGATTTTAATAATAATAGTAGCAGAATGACCCTTTATCAAACTAATGTACAAATACAAATTTGGAACAAAATATTAATTATGGATTCCCTTCTCAAAAAAGTCCTATATAAAATAGGGAAAAATAATATACCGCCTAGAAGAAGAGATATATGTTCTAGAATATGAAACAGAAAGTGATGAAATAATTAGCGAAGAAGATAACGTTGAGACTACTAGTGATGGAAAAAGAATTACAGGAAGTAGATTACGATGAAGAAATTACTCCACAAAGTAAAGACCAAAGAGCTATTTTTGATCTTCAAAACTATAATCAATTAAAGTATGAAGGATTTACTTTGTCAACAAAGAAGATATTTGAGAGAAACTTAATCAAGAAAATATTTAGAAAGGATAAGAATATTTAGTGATAGGCTGATAAAGAACACGTTATTAATATAACTCAAGTGCAAGGTAATACTAA
The DNA here is from genome assembly GCA_947646795.1 of Beta lomatogona. Lineage (NCBI taxonomy): Eukaryota > Viridiplantae > Streptophyta > Magnoliopsida > Caryophyllales > Amaranthaceae > Beta > Beta lomatogona. The sequence continues at coordinate 42,151 of CANSNZ010001476.1, forward strand.
AGTTCCATTAATAACAAAAGAAGTGCTAAACGAGGAAATAACAAAAATTAATCGATCATTAGGAAATAAACCAATTACTTTTAGATTTGTAGAATTGGCATCAACGTAGATAATAATAAAAGCATGTTTTAAAGAAGGAATAGATACTCGGTTGGAATTAGAATTAGCAGATGATAGTATTAAAGAACCTATAGAGAAAGCTATTATAGCTGAACATAAAGGAAATCTAATTTACCAAAAGGTAAGGTTCATAATTAAACCAAATTATTCAATAAGTTTAACTTCTAAGAATATAGAAAAGGCATTGGTTCTATATTGGAAGCTAGATGGAATAAAGATGCTAAATGGATCTAAAGTAATGACAGTAGAATGTAAAAATGCTTACATACTAACTAAAGAAAGAAAACATCAATTTTGCAATAATAGATATTGGAATTTTATATTTAGATAAAATTACCCCTTTAAAAATAAAATTAGAAGAATTATGTAATGAAAATCCATTAGCAAATTGGCACAAACACAAAACCGAAATACAAATTACATTAAAATATCAAAATAGTATAATATCTCAAAAACCCTTTAATAATACACAAAGAGATGAAGAAGAATTTAAAATGCATATAACGGAATTATTAGTAGGAAAATTAATTAGGCCAAGTAATTCTAAACATAGCAGTAGTTCAATTATAGTTAACAACCATTCGGAACCAAAAAGAGGAAAAACAAGAATGGTTATTGATTATTGAATTCTAAATGAGAAAACAATTACATACAATTATCCAATACCTAATAAAATACTAAAAATGAGACAAATACAAGGTTATAATTACTTCTCAAAATTTGATTGTAAAAGTGGTTTTCACCAATTAAAATTAACTCAAGAATCTAAACGAGTTAACGGCATCCAAAGTACCTAATGGATTTTGTGAAAGTGATATAAAAATGCTCCCGGACGATTCCAAGCATTTATGGATAAATATCTAAATCAATTACCAAATTGTGTAGTATATATTGATGACATACTAATATACTCCAAAACTCAAATAGTGGAATAGTCTTATGTAAAAAGAAAATGGAAATATTTAAAACACAAATAAAATTTTTAGGATTCGAAATAGATAAAGTGGAGTAAAAATGCAAGAACATATAGCTAAAAACAAATCATAGAATTTCAAAGGGAAATTAATACCAAGAAAGAATTACAAAAATTCATAGGAATAGTAAACCAAGTCGAGAGAATTTGTTCCAAAATTATCACAAATTACAGTAACCACTTACTAAAAAGCTGAAAAAAGATCATGATTTTAGGTGGACCGATACCGATTCAAAAAAATTGGAAAAAATCAAAGAACTAGTTAGAAGATTACCAAAATTAAGTTTTCCGATGAAGACAAGGAATTTGTGTGGATAGTAGAAACCGATTCTAGCGAAATTAATAATGGTTATGGTGCACTTTTGAAATACGAGATACAATAATGCTTGAAAGAGAATATATATGCGAGATACCATTCGGGGAACATTCAAGGCAAATGAAATAAATTGGGATATTAATAAAAAGGAGCTAAAAGCGAGTTAAATAGGGTATTAAAAAGTTTGAACCTTATATTGTTTGCAAAAAAGTTATATTAAGAACGGATAACGGGATCTGTTAAGTGTTGGGCGACACGAAATTACAAGGAAGGAAATAAATAGGATTATAGTCGAAATCAAACAATATGAGTTTCTTGTTGAATTATTAAAAACTAATGAAAATTATTATGCAGATTATCTCTCCGAGAGTTAGTTCAACAATTGATTCAAGAGAATCAAGAACAAAAACTATTGATAAATAAGTTATTAGAAGAGCTTGATCTAGTGAAAAGAAGTAGAGAAAGCTCTAAAGATAATGACAGTGGCCGAGAGATATCAAGAACAAGATGATGGTGCAAACTAAAGATCCCGGGCCAAAGACAAAGCTATTATAAGAAGAAGTTATGGATTCCCCTCTCAAAAAGAGATTTCCTAAATTACCAAATACGAGACTTCTTCCAAAACATTTATCAATGACGAAGTTTACCCCAACTTAGTCCCGGATACTACTTCCTTTAAAGACAAATTAACCCTTGGAACAAAACGGACAATGAACCCCTTAGTTAGACAAGATATATCAAATTTCTTGACTATTGCCAACAAACTAAACACAGCTCCCCAACTTACTATCCAAGATAAACATGGAGAAATAGAAAGAGGATATGTTACTATTCCTCTTCGAAAAACAAACGAGTTAACAAAAAATCTTGGAAGATAAGGAAGAATCCTCTAGAGAAGACAACCCAAGCCCCACATGTTGATATAACCGACTAAAGGATGGTGGAGGCACTATAAAAGATAAGGATAAGAGATAAGGTGATAAGCCAAAATCTATTGTAACCTTAGAAAAATATATTTTTATCTATAATTTTGACTATGAAATACAAAAGTTTAAAATAGAGTATTATAACAGATTTGACAAAATAGAAGAACAACTTATATATTGAATGTAAAAGAAAAAAGTGAAATATCGAAATTCAAGAAATAAATGACTAAACAATAATGAATAATACTAGAAATTATATTTCTCAGAATATTATGTTACTTTTATCTTGATTTACTACACACCGATGGTTATTTATAAATGTTACTTAAAAGTTTGAACTTTATATATGCAAAACCAAGGTTCAAACTAAAATTCATAATCACAAATAGTTTTTCTATAATTTTCTTAACCGCACAAAGTTGGTATCGAGCTTGAAAAAGTTACTTTCATATTAGGATAACTTCCTAAGAAGAGAATTTTACCTTGCTCTAATTCACTCATATGTATAAGCTTGGTAACCAAGGTAAATTAGGCATCCGATACCATTCTTGAGAAAACTATGAAAATTAGTTTTGTAGAGATAACAAACATAGAAAGTAACAATCATGAAAACAAAACAATAAATGACATATATAAAAAATTAGATAAATTAGAGAGAAGATATGATGAAAGAATCGGGAAAATAGAAGAATCAATAAAAATGATACATCATAATACTAAACAAATATGAGACAAAGATTATAGAGTAGAAAATAATTTTAACGATGAAATACAAAAGTTTAAAATAGAGTATAATAACAGATTTGACAAAATAGAAGAACAACTTATATTGAATGTAGAAGAAAAAAAGTGAAATATCGAAATTCTAGAATCGATGACGAAACAATAATGAATAACACTAGAAATTATATTTCTCGGAATATTATGTTACTTTTATCTTGATTTACTACACACCGATGGTTTATTATAAATGTTATTAAAAGGTTTGAACTTTATATATGCAAAACCAAGGTTCAAACTAAAATATGTAATCTCAAATAGTTTTTCTATAATTTTCTTAACCATGTAAAGTTGGTATCAGAGCTTGAGAAGTTACTTTCATATCAGGATAACTTCCTAAGAAGAGAATTTTACCTTGCTCTAATTCACTCATATGTATAAGTTTGGTAACCAAGGTGAATTAGGCATCTCGATACCATTCTTGAGAAAACTATGGAAATTAGTGGTGTAGATATAACAAACATAGAAAGTAACAATCAAGAAAACAAAACAACAAATGACATATATAAAAAATTAGATAAATTAGAGAGACGATATGATGAAAGAATCAGGAAAATAGAAGAATCAATAAAATTATACATCATAATACTAATCAAATATTAGACAAAGTTTATAGAGTAGAAAATAATTTAAACGATGAAATACAAAAGTTTAAAATAGAGTATAATAACATATTTGACAAAATAGAAGAACAACTAATATTGAATGTAGAAGAAAAAAGTGAAATGTCAGAAATTCTAGAATCAGATGAAGAAACAATAATGAATAATACTAGAAATTATATTTCTCAGAATATTATGTTAATTTTATCTTGATTTACTAAACACCGATGGTTATTTATAAATGTTATTAAAAAGCTTGAACTCTATATATGCAAAACCAAGGTTCAAAGTAAAATTCGTAATATTAAATAGTTTTTCTATAATTTTCTAAACCACGCAAAGTTGGTATCGAGCTTGGAGAAGTTACTTTCATATCAGGATAACTTCCTAAGAAGAGAATTTTACCTTGCTCTAATTCACTCATATATTATAAGCTTGGTAACCAAGGTGAATTAGGCATCTGATACCATTCTTGAGAAAACTATAGAAATTAGTTTTGTAGAGATAACAAACATCGAAAGTAACAATCAAGAAAACAAAACAATAAATGATATATATAAAAAATTAGATAAATTAGAGAGAAGATATGATGAAAGAATCGGGAAAATAGAAGAATCAATAAAAATTAGACATCATAATACTAAACAAATATTAGACAAAATTTATAGAGTAGAAAATAATTTTTAACGATGAAATACAAAAGTTTAAAATAGAGTATAATAACATATTTGACAAAATAGAAGAACAACTTATATTGAATGTAAAAGAAAAAAAGAGAAATATCATAAATTCAAGAATCGATGACGAAACAATAATAAATAATACTATAGAAATAATAGATATTTGGAGTAGAAAGACTTGAAGTCAATAATATAGAAGAAAACAATGAATAATTTAATTCAGACCAATCTAGTCAAGAATTTAGTTACTCAAAATATTCGGAATCTGAATTTGTGCTCAAAAAGAAAAAGATCTTAATGTACTCACGAAGATGACGATTATTATTACATGAAGACTAGTAGACACTATAAACCTATATTAAGAAAAAGAAATTATGGTAGTAACAATAGAAATAATGAACATATATGGAAGTATCAAAGCAAAATATAAGATAACTATATACAAAAGATATTCAAGTAGGAGAGACCTTAAATTTAGATTGTTCAGAAAATGTTGATTTAGATATACAAAATTGGGTAGCTAAAATAAATGCAAAATTAATTAAGGCAAAAATCCCGATTAATATTGCATCTAATTATATTGAAGGAACTATCACAGGAATAGTTAAAAACTGGTTAACTCACATAGGAACAATAGACAAAACAGAAATAAGAAGTACTAAGATAGAAGGACATGAAATGACAGAGTCAACACAGATGTTGAAAAAATATGAAATTGCTATAAGAAGAGAATTTGGACATTTAAATGCAGATTTAAATCATGTAGAAGCTAAGAAAGAATATAGTAAATCTCAATTATATAATATGAAAATATGCTTTATGTGCCCAAAGATCTGAAAAAATACAATTGTGCTTTCCAAATAAATTATTATGAATTAGGAACAGGAACAACTTAGCAATTAACTATATTTCGAATATTCTACTTTGAAAATTTACCCATTCCTATAAATACTATGGTTCAAGAAGTATACTCTAAAGAACCTAAATAAGGTACCTTAGGAGAACAAACATCTTTCTTACAAACTTGGTATAAAAACTATTGTACAGAAGTTAATAACCAAAAAGCTTTTGAAAAACAAGCTAAAATAAGTGATTGTTGTGAAAGATATGAAACACCAAATTTCGGATGCTATAGATTAAATAAAAAACGTAGAAATAAAAGACCAAAGTTTAGGCCTAAGAAGTATAAAAAGTTTAAACAATATGGAATATATAGACACAAGAAGAAATCGAACATAAATTATTACATAAGAAGAAAATATTTAGAAAGGACAAGAACGAATATTTAGTGATAGCTGATATAGAACACGTTATTGATATAACTCAAGTGCAAGGTAACACTAAAGTTCTATTAATAACAAAAGAAGTGCTAAACGAGGAAATAACAAAAATTAATCGATCATTAGGAAATAAACCAATTACTTTTAGATTTGTAGAATTGGCAGCAACAGAGATAATAATAAAAGCTTGTTTTAAAGAAGGAATAAATACTCCGTTGGAAATAGAATTAGCTGATAATAGAATTAAAGAACCTATAGAGAAAGCTATGATAGCTGAACTTAAAGGAAATATAATTTACCAAAAGGTAAGGTTCATAATTAAACCAAATTATTCAATAAGCTTAACTGATAAGAATATAGAAAAGGCATTGGTTCTGTATTGGAAGCAAGATGGAATAAAGATACTAAATGGATCTAAAGTAATGACAGTACAATGTAAAAATGCTTACATACTAACTAACTGTAGACACATAATCGTGTCTCCCCATTTAAGGATCCAATGATGAAACATACCGCGGCATTAGTTGGCGCGACCCAACGGAAGAGCAATCTAAAGAACCAATCCAAAATGTGTTTTGAAATGATATTCTAAAGCCCAATAAATTATTCATGATGATTAATTGTATTTTAAGCCCATAAAATGTTTTAAGTCCATTTTAAAAGCCCAATCGAATATTTAATAAATATTCTTCATAAATATTTTATTATCTTTGATAAACAAATCAGATTTTTAATCCGTAAAATTCAATCTCCGGAATTTTAGGGATAGAAAAGGTATCTTCGAAAGACGCGCAAAGGAATATGCTCGAATATTCCCGTATATGCGTCGGACGCAGGGGCTGCACTCAGCGCGCCACGTGCGTCCAGCGCATAGGCCAGAACGCGTCAGGCGAGCCAATGAGCGCCTGACACGTAGATTTTGTGACTCATACGTAGTCCTGTGTCTGACGCAAGTCTTGTGTGAGACGCAATTTTCTTTTCTATCTTTTCAAAAATGCGTTTACACGTGCCTAAACCTGATTGGGTTGGCTGCGTCGGGCGCACATTGGTGTGCCCTGACGCGTGGCATTGCGCCGCCACGTAGGCTCGCGCCGGGCGCAAGGCTTGCGTGAGGCGCAAGTTTTGTTTTCTCTATAAATAACCGTAATTTCCCGAATTACAGACTGCTTTTTGGAGATTATTATTTCACGCACACAAAATTCTCTCGAATACTCCAAAACATATTTCGAATACTCAAACACTCAAATACTTTCAATCAATTCTTCCTCACTGTGTTCTTGGTTTGACGATTGCTCCGCCTAAAGATCATTGCTCCTCAATCTAAGCCGCATAGGTAAAATCCTATGGATCCTTGAATAAATTCCATATTATTGCTTTGAAGTTACTAACTATTTATTTCATGACGTCAATCTTTTGTCTTTCTTTTCATTTATTTTTCATTACTATTATACCTGTGATACGAGATCAAGCTAGGTTTAATTTGATTTCTTAGGGTTGTTGCATGGTTTTACTTTACTATTAAAGTAGAGGTTTTACATGTAACCAAAAATATGTTTTTATTGTTATTGTTAGTTAAGTTAGTAAGTTAAAGAAGCTTAATTAATAAAGTTCCGAAAATCGACTTGTAATTCATTTACTTAGGCTCCAAGTAGATGAGTTGTCATGAGTTGTAATAAGGATGGGGGAGTGCCGTGTGGAATTGTAAGGTTTATGGAAAGTTTTTGCAAAGTTTTCCTAAATCACTAGTTTCCTTATTTTTGTGCTAGATTCTAGGCTTAAGTTTAGGAGAGAGCTTCCTTAAATTCTTCTATGTTGGGCGTGTGATATGATGTACTTGGGGAGTAAGGTTTTCTTGTTTATTCCTCTATAAATACATGCCTAGTCCTATGAAGCTAAGATGTTTATAGATTGAAATTTTCGGACTTGTTTGTCTTTGAAGGATTGGACGTATTTTCCAAGACTTGATTGTTTTTAGGGAGTGAACCTAAAACACAAGATCCTTGATTTAAACAAGTGAATTTTAGATTAAGCTTAGGTGAGTTGTTTAGTGAATGAAGCTAAATCAAATCATCTAAAACCCTTCCTAACTTGAACCTTTGGTGAGTGAAGCCATTGAATTAGAGTTAGAACCCTTAGTGGAGATTAACTGAGTGAAGGTTATTCAAAGCTAAGCTAGGTTCCATTTACGGAATCATATCAAGTTTTTATTTTCGTTCATAATTATAAAACACCAAAACAAATTCGTACATTAAGCTTCCGCATTCATATCAGTTGGTATCAGAGCAGCGTCACTAAAGCGGCCCGTGAGGGCGCGTTTCAGCTCCAAATTGTGATTTTCTTGGTTCGTTGGAAAGCTAACATATATGGCTATGTTGTATCAAAATTTCATCTCAATCTGACTAGTAACAAAGTTGCAGCAAAGCCAGACATCCGACGTTGTTATGGAGGATAGTGAGGCAGATCAACGAAGGGATGCTATGTTGGAAGCACTTGCTAAACAGATCGATAACTTGCACGTGATGTGGAACTTGGTGTTCCAGATAGTTATGGAGGTTTCTTGATTAAAAGAAACGGTTATGGCTTGTGTTTGAAGGTGAAAATGGAGTGAATCTTGAAGGCAACGACTTCAAGTTTGGAACAAAGGCAACGACTTTGATCCACTAGTCAAGCTAGTCTCTAAACTTTATCTCAAGTATGCTCAGCAATACTCTCAATATTTCTTAATCAATAATCAACAACGTCTATATCTTTATTATGAAAACAACCGAATTTATAGTACATCCTAAACCCTAATCCAACTAGAATTAGAATAACTAGACTCCTAATCCAACTAGGATTAGTTACAACGACCTAAACTCCTAATCCACTTTGGATTAATTACAACGACTCCTAACCAACTTGAATCATGTAAAATCCATCGTTTTAAGAACGTAGGCAAAACCATGACTCATACTAAAACAAAACAACATGAGAACATGAAATAAACTACTAAAACACACGACTCATTAACTATAACTAACTGTACTACGTTGGATCTTCTTGTTTCGCATCATTCTCCCCTTCTTGAAAAGAATTTGTCCTCAAATTCTCGTCGGCAATGTAAGGAGCTAAGTCTTCCAAATTATTGAAAGTGGTACAAACACCTGTCATATGAACTCGATGGGGATGAAGAATCTAGCATTGGTTCCTTAAGATATAACATGTAGTGCACCTTGACTTCCATTAACTCACATTCGGATTGAGAAGCCTTTACAAGCATGTTGTTTGTAGTTTCAAAATTTACCTTCTTGGGAGGTAAAGGCTTTAATCTATACCTCTTATTCTCTTTAGCAATCGAATAAATGTTTTTCTTCCCCGCTTGGTTTACATCTCTCATCCACTGCCAAGGTCTTCCTAGGAGTACAGCACACGCACTCATGGGGATGACATCACACCAAAGTTCATCTTGGTAATCTCCTATAGAAAAAGCCACAAGCGCTTGTTTCTTCAACTTGATAGAATCATTATCATTCAACCAATTAAGGCTGTAAGGCTTTGGATGTTCTCTAGCGGGTAACTTTAAGGTACTCACCATCTTCGAAGATGCCGCATTAGCACAAGACCCACTGTCAATGATTAGCTTACAAGATCTCCCTTTAACTAAGCAAGTGTGTAGAAAAGATTTTCCCTTTGTGCTTCTTCCTCTAATGGTGCAGCTTGGGCTCTAAGTAATCTCCTTAAGATGAGGGTATCCTTATCTGGAGCAGCTACTTGTAATTCTTGATCTTCCCACTTATTATCATCTTCAAAATCCGACTCCCCTTCTTTAGTTCCCTCCTCCTCCTCAAGGCATGCACGTTCCTCCTCTTCCCTTTGTTGAGCAAGGAAATTCACGAGGGTTCTATGATCCTCAGGGGTGATAGTGATCTTTTGTGGGCAATCACGTGAGATATGACCAAACCCTTGGCACTTATAACATTGTTTCTTAGCCAAAGCCGCATGTTCAGGACTAATAAACACTTTAGGTTTCGATTTTGGTTCAAATTCGGATGAGGATGATGATGGTTGTGTAGAATCGTTAAAGGTAGGCTTATTTTTGTAGGAAATGGAATAGGAGCTGCTAGAGTATGTTTTCTCCTTAACCTTACTCACCTCCCTTTCTTGCTTTTCAAATCTCTCGGCCAACCTAAGCACATCATCAAAAAAAATGTAGTTAGATGTTTCTACCTTATTGGCTATGGAAGGCCTCAATCCGGTGATGAAACGTCCAATCTTCATCTCTTCTTTCTCGTCCAAGTCACACAATATACACAACTTCTCAAACTCCTTGGTATATTCAGCCACACTCTTGGAATTTTGTTGAATTTGGTTGAGCTTTAAGAACTGTTCTTGAAGATATTCGCGTGGGATGAATCTCTTCTTAAGTTGCCTCTTCAATTCGTGCCAAGTATCAATCCTTGGATCACCATCCCTGATTCTCTTGTTCCTCAAGCTTTCGAACCATATACTAGCATATCTAGTGATCTTCAAGTGTGCAACTTTGAAAGCCTTTTGTTCATCGAAACCCTTATAGTCCATAAGTTTTTCAAATTGTCGGATCCATTCTTGGAGATCCTCAACGTCTCCTTCACCATTAAACTCCTTCAAATCCATGAGTTTGAAGTCTCTATCACTCTCCAGAGGAGTTCTTATTGGTGCCTCCCTAGTTGGGCGTCCTCGTCCTCCTTGTTCCTCCCAATTTCCAGCCAAAGATTCAACCCTTCGGTTGGTAGTTTGTATGGTTTCATTCATGAAGGTAAAACTTCCATTAAAATCCCTCATCATATTCGCCATCATCTCCCTGCCACTCTTCTCGAGTTATAGGAGTCCCCATATTCAAGAAAGTCTCAACAAACTGACCCAAATTAGGAAATTCGTAACTTCCTCAAAACACAGCCAAAACTTGTGAAATTTTGACACAATCTAGATTTGTATGTTGTAAGATTCCAGTTAAAATTTCGTAGCCAAATTCCTTCTCAAACGCTTGTAATCCTCGTTTTAATATCGCTGTTCTTGATTCCAGCGATTCTTGCACGTCTTCAAAGAACGATCTCGAAACTATATCAAAACTCCTCAAAAATTCGTGAAATTTTAACACAATAAACTAAACAAGATGTAGTCCAGTTTAGGATCAAAAATCTTCACAAAAATTCGAAGTATGATGGGAGTTCGAGGCCCCCAAAGTTACTGCAAATTTGGGATGAATTCGGGCAGTAAAAACAAGTGTCGCCCGGGATCTTGGGCAAAGCTCGATACCACTTGATGTGGAACTTGGTGTTCCAGATATTTATGGAGGTTTCTTGATTAAAAGAAACGGTTATGGCTTGTGTTTGAAGGTGAAAATGGAGTGAATCTTGAAGGCAACGACTTCAAGTTTGGAACAAAGGCAACGACTTTGATCCACTAGTCAAGCTAGTCTCTAAACTTTATCTCAAGTATGCTCAACAATACTCTCAATATTTCTTAATCAATAATCAACAACGTCTATATCTTTATTATGAAAACAACCGAATTTATAGTACATCCTAAACCCTAATCCAACTAGAATTAGAATAACTAGACTCCTAATCCAACTAGGATTAATTACAACGACCTAAACTCCTAATCCACTTTGGATTAATTACAACGACTCCTAACCAACTTGAATCATGTAAAATCCATCGTTTTAAGAACGTAGGCAAAACCATGACTCCTACTAAAACAAAACAACATGAGAACATGAAATAAACTACTAAAACACACGACTCATTAACTATAACTAACGACTCATTAACTATAACTAACTGTACTACGTTGGATCTTCTTGTTTCGCATCATTCTCCCCTTCTTGAAAAGAATTTGTCCTCAAATTCTCGTCAGCAATGTAAGGAGCTAAGTCTTCCAAATTATTGAAAGTGGTACAAACACTGTCATATGAACTCGATGGGGATGAAGAATCTAGCATTGGTTCCTTAAGATATAACATGTAGTGCACCTTGACTTCCATTAACTTACATTCGGATTGAGAAGCCTTTACAAGCATGTTGTTTGTAGTTTCAAAATTTACCTTCTTGGGAGGTAAAGGCTTTAATCTATACCTCTTATTCTCTTTAGCAACCGAATAAATGTTTTTCTTCACCGCTTGGTTTACATCTCTCATCCACTGCCAAGGTCTTCCTAGGAGTACAGCACACGCACTCATGGGGATGACATCACACCAAAGTTCATCTTGGTAATCTCCTATAGAAAAAGCCACAAGCGCTTGTTTCTTCAACTTGATAGAATCATTATCATTCAACCAATTAAGGCTGTAAGGCATTGGATGTTCTCTAGCGGGTAACTTTAAGGTACTCACCATCTTCGAAGATGCCGCATTAGCACAAGACCCACTCGTCAATGATTAGCTTACAAGATCTCCCTTTAACTAAGCAAGCAGCGTGTGTAGAAAAGATTTTCCCTTTGTGCTTCTTCCTCTAATGGTGCAACTTGGGCTCTAAGTAATCTCCTTAAGATGAGGGTATCCTTATCTGGAGCAGCTACTTGTAATTCATGATCTTCCCACTTATTATCATCTTCAAAATCCGACTCCCCTTCTTTAGTTCCCTCCTCCTCCTCAAGGCATGCACGTTCCTCCTCTTCCCTTTGTTGAGCAAGGAAATTCACGAGGGTTCTATGATCCTCAGGGGTGATAGTGATCTTTTGTGGGCAATCACGTGAGATATGACCAAACCCTTGGCACTTATAACATTGTTTCTTAGCCAAAGCCACATGTTCAGGACTAATAAACACTTTAGGTTTCGGTTTTGGTTCAAATTCGGATGAGGATGATGATGGTTGTGTAGAATCGTTAAAGGTAGGCTTATTTTTGTAGGAAATGGAATAGGAGCTGCTAGAGTATGTTTTCTCCTTAACCTTACTCACCTCCCTTTCTTGCTTTTCAAATCTCTCGGCCAACCTAAGCACATCATCAAAAAAAATGTAGTTAGATGTTTCTACCTTATTGGCTATGGAAGGCCTCAATCCGGTGATGAAACGTCCAATCTTCATCTCTTCTTTCTCGTCCAAGTCACACAATATACACAACTTCTCAAACTCCTTGGTATATTCAGCCACACTCTTGGAATTTTGTTGAATTTGGTTGAGCTTTAAGAACTGTTTTTGAAGATATTCGCGTGGGATGAATCTCTTCTTGAGTTGCCTCTTCAATTCGTGCCAAGTATCAATCCTTGGATCACCATCCCTGATTCTCTTGTTCCTCAAGCTTTCGAACCATATACTAGCATATCTAGTGATCTTCAAGTGTGCAACTTTGAAAGCCTTTTGTTCATCGAAACCCTTATAGTCCATAAGTTTTTCAAATTGTCGGATCCATTCTTGGAGATCCTCAATGTCTCCTTCACCATTAAACTCCTTCAAATCCATGAGTTTGAAGTCTCTATCACTCTCCAGAGGAGTTCTTATTGGTGCCTCCCTAGTGGGCGTCCTCGTCCTCCTTGTTCCTCCCAATTTCCAGCCAAAGATTCAACCCTTCGGTTGGTAGTTTGTATGGTTTCATTCATGAAGGTAAAACTTTCATTAAAATCCCTCATCATATTCGCCATCATCTCCTGCCACTCTTCTCGAGTTATAGGAGTCCCCATATTCAAGAAAGTCTCAACAAACTGACCCAAATTAGGAAATTCGTAACTTCCTCAAAACACAGCCAAAACTTGTGAAATTTTGACACAATCTAGATTTGTATGTTGTAAGATTCCAGTTAAAATTTCGTAGCCAAATTCCTTCTCAAACGCTTGTAATCCTCGTTTTAATATCGCTGTTCTTGATTCCAGCGATTCTTGCACGTCTTCAAAGAACGATCTCGAAACTATATCAAAACTCCTCAAAAATTCGTGAAATTTTAACACAATAAACTAAACAAGATGTAGTCCAGTTTAGGATCAAAAATCTTCACAAAAATTCGAAGTATGATGGGAGTTCGAGGCCCCCAAAGTTACTGCAAATTTGGGATGAATTCGGGCAGTAAAAACAAGTGTCGCCCTGGGATCTTGGGCAAAGCTCTGATACCACTTGATGTGGAACTTGGTGTTCCAGATATTTATGGAGGTTTCTTGATTAAAAGAAACGGTTATGGCTTGTGTTTGAAGGTGAAAATGGAGTGAATCTTGAAGGCAACGACTTCAAGTTTGGAACAAAGGCAACGACTTTGATCCACTAGTCAAGCTAGTCTCTAAACTTTATCTCAAGTATGCTCAGCAATACTCTCAATATTTCTTAATCAATAATCAACAACGTCTATATCTTTATTATGAAAACAACCGAATTTATAGTACATCCTAAACCCTAATCCAACTAGAATTAGAATAACTAGACTCCTAATCCAACTAGGATTAGTTACAACGACCTAAACTCCTAATCCACTTTGGATTAATTACAACGACTCCTAACCAACTTGAATCATGTAAAATCCATCGTTTTAAGAACGTAGGCAAAACCATGACTCCTACTAAAACAAAACAACATGAGAACATGAAATAAACTACTAAAACACACGACTCATTAACTATAACTAACGACTCATTAACTATAACTAACCGTACTACGTTGGATCTTCTTGTTTCGCATCATTCTCCCCTTCTTGAAAAGAATTTGTCCTCAAATTCTCGTCGGCAATGTAAGGAGCTAAGTCTTCCAAATTATTGAAAGTGGTACAAACACTGTCATATGAACTCGATGGGGATGAAGAATTTAGCATTGGTTCCTTAAGATATAACATGTAGTGCACCTTGACTTCCATTAACTCACATTCGGATTGAGAAGCCTTTACAAGCATGTTGTTTGTAGTTTCAAAATTTACCTTCTTGGGAGGTAAAGGCTTTAATCTATACCTGTTATTCTCTTTAGCAACCGAATAAATGTTTTTCTTCCCCGCTTGGTTTACATCTCTCATCCACTGCCAAGGTCTTCCTAGGAGTACAGCACACGCACTCATGGGGATGACATCACACCAAAGTTCATCTTGGTAATCTCCTATAGAAAAAGCCACAAGCGCTTGTTTCTTCAACTTGATAGAATCATTATCATTCAACCAATTAAGGCTGTAAGGCTTTGGATGTTCTCTAGCGGGTAACTTTAAGGTACTCACCATCTTCGAAGATGCCGCATTAGCACAAGACCCACTGTCAATGATTAGCTTACAAGATCTCCCTTTAACTAAGCAGCGTGTGTAGAAATGATTTTCCCTTTGTGCTTCTTCCTCTAATGGTGCAGCTTGGGCTCTAAGTAATCTCCTTAAGATGAGGGGTATCCTTATCTCGGAGCGGCTACTTGTAATTCTTGATCTTCCCACTTATTATCATCTTCAAAATCCGACTCCCCTTCTTTAGTTCCCTCCTCCTCCTCAAGGCATGCACGTTCCTCCTCTTCCCTTTGTTGAGCAAGGAAATTCACGAGGGTTCTATGATCCTCAGGGGTGATAGTGATCTTTTGTGGGCAATCACGTGAGATATGACCAAACCCTTGGCACTTATAACATTGTTTCTTAGCCAAAGCCGCATGTTCAGGACTAATAAACACTTTAGGTTTCGGTTTTGGTTCAAATTCGGATGAGGATGATGATGGTTGTGTAGAATCGTTAAAGGTAGGCTTATTTTTGTAGGAAATGGAATAGGAGCTGCTAGAGTATGTTTTCTCCTTAACCTTACTCACCTCCCTTTCTTGCTTTTCAAATCTCTCGGCCAACCTAAGCACATCATCAAAAAAAATGTAGTTAGATGTTTCTACCTTATTGGCTACGGAAGGCCTCAATCCGGTGATGAAACGTCCAATCTTCATCTCTTCTTTCTCGTCCAAGTCACACAATATACACAACTTCTCAAACTCCTTGGTATATTCAGCCACACTCTTGGAATTTTGTTCAATTTGGTTGAGCTTTAAGAGCTGTTCTTGAAGATGTTCGCGTGGGATGAATCTCTTCTTGAGTTGCCTCTTCAATTCGTGCCAAGTATCAATCCTTGGATCACCATCCCTGATTCTCTTGTTCCTCAAGCTTTCGAACCATATACTAGCATATCTAGTGATCTTCAAGTGTGCAACTTTGAAAGCCTTTTGTTCATCGAAACCCTTATAGTCCATAAGTTTTTCAAATTGTCGGATCCATTCTTGGAGATCCTCAACGTCTCCTTCACCATTAAACTCCTTCAAATCCATGAGTTTGAAGTCTCTATCACTCTCCAGAGGAGTTCTTATTGGTGCCTCCCTAGTTGGGCGTCCTCGTCCTCCTTGTTCCTCCCAATTTCCAGCCAAAGATTCAACCCCTTCGGTTGGTAGTTTGTATGGTTTCATTCATGAAGGTAAAACTTCCATTAAAATCCCTCATCATATTCGCCATCATCTCCCGCCACTCTTCTCGAGTTATAGGAGTCCCCATATTCAAGAAAGTCTCAACAAACCGACCCAAATTAGGAAATTCGTAACTTCCTCAAAACACAGCCAAAACTTGTGAAATTTTGACACAATCTAGATTTGTATGTTGTAAGATTCCAGTTAAAATTTCGTAGCCAAATTCCTTCTCAAACGCTTGTAATCCTCGTTTTAATATCGCTGTTCTTGATTCCAGCGATTCTTGCACGTCTTCAAAGAACGATCTCGAAACTATATCAAAACTCCTCAAAAATTCGTGAAATTTTAACACAATAAACTAAACAAGATGTAGTCCAGTTTAGGATCAAAAATCTTCACAAAAATTCGAAGTATGATGGGAGTTCGAGGCCCCCCAAAGTTACTGCAAATTTGGGATGAATTCGGGCAGTAAAAACAAGTGTCGCCCTGGGATCTTGGGCAAAGCTCTGATACCACTTGATGTGGAACTTGGTGTTCCAGATATTTATGGAGGTTTCTTGATTAAAAGAAACGGTTATGGCTTGTGTTTGAAGGTGAAAATGGAGTGAATCTTGAAGGCAACGACTTCAAGTTTGGAACAAAGGCAACGACTTTGATCCACTAGTCAAGCTAGTCTCTAAACTTTATCTCAAGTATGCTCAGCAATACTCTCAATATTTCTTAATCAATAATCAACAACGTCTATATCTTTATTATGAAAACAACCGAATTTATAGTACATCCTAAACCCTAATCCAACTAGAATTAGAATAACTAGACTCCTAATCCAACTAGGATTAGTTACAACAACCTAAACTCCTAATCCACTTTGGATTAATTACAACGACTCCTAACCAGCTTGAATCATGTAAAATCCATCGTTTTAAGAACGTAGGCAAAACCATGACTCCTACTAAAACAAAACAACATGAGAACATGAAATAAACTACTAAAACACACGACTCATTAACTATAACTAACGACTCATTAACTATAACTAACTGTACTACGTTGGATCTTCTTGTTTCGCATCATTCTCCCCTTCTTGAAAAGAATTTGTCCTCAAATTCTCGTCGGCAATGTAAGGAGCTAAGTCTTCCAAATTATTGAAAGTGGTACAAACACTGTCATATGAACTCGATGGGGATGAAGAATCTAGCATTGGTTCCTTAAGATATAACATGTAGTGCACCTTGACTTCCATTAACTCACATTCGGATTGAGAAGCCTTTACAAGCATGTTGTTTGTAGTTTCAAAATTTACCTTCTTGGGAGGTAAAGGCTTTAATCTATACCTCTTATTCTCTTTAGCAACCGAATAAATGTTTTTCTTCCCCGCTTGGTTTACATCTCTCATCCACTGCCAAGGTCTTCCTAGGAGTACAGCACACGCACTCATGGGGATGACATCACACCAAAGTTCATCTTGGTAATCTCCTATAGAAAAAGCCACAAGCGCTTGTTTCTTCAACTTGATAGAATCATTATCATTCAACCAATTAAGGCTGTAAGGCTTTGGATGTTCTCTAGCGGGTAACTTTAAGGTACTCACCATCTTCGAAGATGCCGCATTAGCACAAGACCCACTGTCAATGATTAGCTTACAAGATCTCCCTTTAACTAAGCAGCGTGTGTAGAAAAGATTTTCCCTTTGTGCTTCTTCCTCTAATGGTGCAGCTTGGGCTCTAAGTAATCTCCTTAAGATGAGGGTATCCTTATCTGGAGCAGCTACTTGTAATTCTTGATCTTCCCACTTATTATCATCTTCAAAATCCGACTCCCCTTCTTTAGTTCCCTCCTCCTCCTCAAGGCATGCACGTTCCTCCTCTTCCCTTTGTTGAGCAAGGAAATTCACGAGGGTTCTATGATCCTCAGGGGTGATAGTGATCTTTTGTGGGCAATCACGTGAGATATGACCAAACCCTTGGCACTTATAACATTGTTTCTTAGCCAAAGCCGCATGTTCAGGACTAATAAACACTTTAGGTTTCGATTTTGGTTCAAATTCGGATGAGGATGATGATGGTTGTGTAGAATCGTTAAAGGTAGGCTTATTTTTGTAGGAAATGGAATAGGAGCTGCTAGAGTATGTTTTCTCCTTAACCTTACTCACCTCCCTTTCTTGCTTTTCAAATCTCTCGGCCAACCTAAGCACATCATCAAAAAAAATGTAGTTAGATGTTTCTACCTTATTGGCTATGGAAGGCCTCAATCCGGTGATGAAACGTCCAATCTTCATCTCTTCTTTCTCGTCCAAGTCACACAATATACACAACTTCTCAAACTCCTTGGTATATTCAGCCACACTCTTGGAATTTTGTTGAATTTGGTTGAGCTTTAAGAACTGTTCTTGAAGATATTCGCGTGGGATGAATCTCTTCTTGAGTTGCCTCTTCAATTCGTGCCAAGTATCAATCCTTGGATCACCATCCCTGATTCTCTTGTTCCTCAAGCTTTCGAACCATATACTAGCATATCTAGTGATCTTCAAGTGTGCAACTTTGAAAGCCTTTTGTTCATCGAAACCCTTATAGTCCATAAGTTTTTCAAATTGTCGGATCCATTCTTGGAGATCCTCAACGTCTCCTTCACCATTAAACTCCTTCAAATCCATGAGTTTGAAGTCTCTATCACTCTCCAGAGGAGTTCTTATTCGTGCCTCCCTAGTTGGGCGTCCTCGTCCTCCTTGTTCCTCCCAATTTCCAGCCAAAGATTCAACCCTTCGGTTGGTAGTTTGTATGGTTTCATTCATGAAGGTAAAACTTTCATTAAAATCCCTCATCATATTCGCCATCATCTCCTGCCACTCTTCTCGAGTTATAGGAGTCCCCATATTCAAGAAAGTCTCAACAAACTGACCCAAATTAGGAAATTCGTAACTTCCTCAAAACACAGCCAAAACTTGTGAAATTTTGACACAATCTAGATATGTATGTTGTAAGATTCCAGTTAAAATTTCGTAGCCAAATTCCTTCTCAAACGCTTGTAATCCTCGTTTTAATATCGCTGTTCTTGATTCCAGCGATTCTTGCACGTCTTCAAAGAACGATCTCGAAACTATATCAAAACTCCTCAAAAATTCGTGAAATTTTAACACAATAAACTAAACAAGATGTAGTCCAGTTTAGGATCAAAAATCTTCACAAAAATTCGAAGTATGATGGGAGTTCGAGGCCCCCAAAGTTACTGCAAATTTGGGATGAATTCGGGCAGTAAAAACAAGTGTCGCCCTGGGATCTTGGGCAAAGCTCTGATACCACTTGATGTGGAACTTGGTGTTCCAGATATTTATGGAGGTTTCTTGATTAAAAGAAACGGTTATGGCTTGTGTTTGAAGGTGAAAATGGAGTGAATCTTGAAGGCAACGACTTCAAGTTTGGAACAAAGGCAACGACTTTGATCCACTAGTCAAGCTAGTCTCTAAACTTTATCTCAAGTATGCTCAGCAATACTCTCAATATTTCTTAATCAATAATCAACAACGTCTATATCTTTATTATGAAAACAACCGAATTTATAGTACATCCTAAACCCTAATCCAACTAGAATTAGAATAACTAGACTCCTAATCCAACTAGGATTAGTTACAACGACCTAAACTCCTAATCCACTTTGGATTAATTACAACGACTCCTAACCAACTTGAATCATGTAAAATCCATCGTTTTAAGAACGTAGGCAAAACCATGACTCCTACTAAAACAAAACAACATGAGAACATGAAATAAACTACTAAAACACACGACTCATTAACTATAACTAACGACTCATTAACTATAACTAACTGTACTACGTTGGATCTTCTTGCTTCGCATCATTCTCCCCTTCTTGAAAAGAATTTGTCCTCAAATTCTCGTCGGCAATGTAAGGAGCTAAGTCTTCCAAATTATTGAAAGTGGTACAAACACTGTCATATGAACTCGATGGGGATGAAGAATCTAGCATTGGTTCCTTAAGATATAACATGTAGTGCACCTTGACTTCCATTAACTCACATTCGGATTGAGAAGCCTTTACAAGCATGTTGTTTGTAGTTTCAAAATTTACCTTCTTGGGAGGTAAAGGCTTTAATCTATACCTCTTATTCTCTTTAGCAACCGAATAAATGTTTTTCTTCCCCGCTTGGTTTACATCTCTCATCCCTTGCCAAGGTCTTCCTAGGAGTACAGCAGACACGCACTCATGGGGATGACATCACACCAAAGTTCATCTTGGTAATCTCCTATAGAAAAAGCCACAAGCGCTTGTTTCTTCAACTTGATAGAATCATTATCATTCAACCAATTAAGGCTGTAAGGCTTTGGATGTTCTCTAGCGGGTAACTTTAAGGTACTCACCATCTTCGAAGATGCCGCATTAGCACAAGACCCACCTGTCAATGATTAGCTTACAAGATCTCCCTTTAACTAAGCAGCGTGTGTAGAAAAAGATTTTCCCTTTGTGCTTCTTCCTCTAATGGTGCAGCTTGGGCTCTAAGTAATCTCCTTAAGATGAGGGTATCCTTATCCGGAGCAGCCTACTTGTAATTCTTGATCTTCCCACTTATTATCATCTTCAAAATCCGACTCCCCTTCTTTAGTTCCCTCCTCCTCCTCAAGGCATGCACGTTCCTCCTCTTCCCTTTGTTGAGCAAGGAAATTCACGAGGGTTCTATGATCCTCGGGGGTGATAGTGATCTTTTGTGGGCAATCACGTGAGATATGACCAAACCCTTGGCACTTATAACATTGTTTCTTAGCCAAAGCCGCATGTTCGAGGACTAATAAACACTTTAGGTTTCGATTTTGGTTCAAATTCGGATGAGG
This sequence comes from Beta lomatogona, assembly GCA_947646795.1. NCBI lineage: Eukaryota > Viridiplantae > Streptophyta > Magnoliopsida > Caryophyllales > Amaranthaceae > Beta > Beta lomatogona. The sequence goes on from CANSNZ010001476.1 coordinate 63,007, forward strand.
ATGATGATGGTTGTGTAGAATCGTTAAAGGTAGGCTTATTTTTGTAGGAAATGGAATAGGAGCCGCTAGAGTATGTTTTCTCCTTAACCTTACTCACCTCCCTTTCTTGCTTTTCAAATCTCTCGGCCAACCTAAGCACATCATCAAAAAAAATGTAGTTAGATGTTTCTACCTTATTGGCTATGGAAGGCCTCAATCCAGGTGATGAAACGTCCAATCTTCATCTCTTCTTTCTCGTCCAAGTCACACAATATACACAACTTCTCAAACTCCTTGGTATATTCAGCCACACTCTTGGAATTTTGTTGAATTTGGTTGAGCTTTAAGAACTGTTCTTGAAGATATTCGCGTGGGATGAATCTCTTCTTAAGTTGCCTCTTCAATTCGTGCCAAGTATCAATCCTTGGATCACCATCCCTGATTCTCTTGTTCCTCAAGCTTTCGAACCATATACTAGCATATCTAGTGATCTTCAAGTGTGCAACTTTGAAAGCCTTTTGTTCATCGAAACCCTTATAGTCCATAAGTTTTTCAAATTGTCGGATCCATTCTTGGAGATCCTCAACGTCTCCTTCACCATTAAACTCCTTCAAATCCATGAGTTTGAAGTCTCTATCACTCTCCAGAGGAGTTCTTATTGGTGCCTCCCTAGTTGGGCGTCCTCGTCCTCCTTGTTCCTCCCAATTTCCAGCCAAAGATTCAACCCTTCGGTTGGTAGTTTGTATGGTTTCATTCATGAAGGTAAAACTTCCATTAAAATCCCTCATCATATTCGCCATCATCTCCTGCCACTCTTCTCGAGTTATAGGAGTCCCCATATTCAAGAAAGTCTCAACAAACTGACCCAAATTAGGAAATTCGTAACTTCCTCAAAACACAGCCAAAACTTATGAAATTTTGACACAATCTAGATTTGTATGTTGTAAGATTCCAGTTAAAATTTCGTAGCCAAATTCCTTCTCAAACGCTTGTAATCCTCGTTTTAATATCGCTGTTCTTGATTCCAGCGATTCTTGCACGTCTTCAAAGAACGATCTCGAAACTATATCAAAACTCCTCAAAAATTCGTGAAATTTTAACACAATAAACTAAACAAGATGTAGTCCATTTTAGGATCAAAAATCTTCACAAAAATTCGAAGTATGATGGGAGTTCGAGGCCCCCAAAGTTACTGCAAATTTGGGATGAATTCGGGCAGTAAAAACAAGTGTCGCCCTGGGATCTTGGGCAAAGCTCTGATACCACTTGATGTGGAACTTGGTGTTCCAGATATTTATGGAGGTTTCTTGATTAAAAGAAACGGTTATGGCTTGTGTTTGAAGGTGAAAATGGAGTGAATCTTGAAGGCAACGACTTCAAGTTTGGAACAAAGGCAACGACTTTGATCCACTAGTCAAGCTAGTCTCTAAACTTTATCTCAAGTATGCTCAGCAATACTCTCAATATTTCTTAATCAATAATCAACAACGTCTATATCTTTATTATGAAAACAACCGAATTTATAGTACATCCTAAACCCTAATCCAACTAGAATTAGAATAACTAGACTCCTAATCCAACTAGGATTAGTTACAACAACCTAAACTCCTAATCCACTTTGGATTAATTACAACGACTCCTAACCAACTTGAATCATGTAAAATCCATCGTTTTAAGAACGTAGGCAAAACCATGACTCTTACTTAAACAAAACAACATGAGAACATGAAATAAACTACTAAAACACACGACTCATTAACTATAACTAATGACTCATTAACTATAACTAACTGTACTACGTTGGATCTTCTTATTTCGCATCCGCACGAGATGCTCACCCAACTAACATTAGATATGTTCAAAAAGAAGAAGGGTGATGAGGCACGAACACCCAAGGAGGACTCACTTAACCTTGGGGATCTTCCTTATTTTGATGGAGCACAAGATCCTGATGCATACTTAGAGTGGGAACGAAAACTTGAAAGGCTTTTTGAGCACAATGGCGTGACTGATCATAAGGCATACACTTATGCCGTGCTCAAGTTGTCTAAACTTGCTTCTTTTTGGTTTGATAATATACAGATGCGACGAGAAAGAGAAGGGAAGGAGAAGATTAGTTCATGGGATGACTTGAAATTGAAGATGAAGAAACAGTTTGTCCCAAGAACTTATAAACAAGATCTGTTTCACAAGTTCAATACTTTGCAGCAAGGGAGTATGGATGTTGAGGGATACATCAAGGAATTTGAGAGGTTGTCTTTGGCGTGTGATTGCAAAGATGTTGAGGAGCAAAAGATCTCAAAGTTCCTTGTGGGCTTGAACTTGGAGATTAGCCATAGGGTAGAGCTGCAACCTTATTTCTCTTTCGATGAGGCGTGTGAGTTGGCGGTAAAGGTGGAAAGATAAATCAAGGCTACCAAGGTTAAATCTTTTAAACCTTCTTTTACTCCTAAGATCGAGAGTTCCAAACTATTTAAAAAGTTTGAAACTCTGGATAAGGGAAAGGGCGTGCTAGATACTTTGAAGAAGGAGGTTGATTCTAAGCTTCAACGTGTGAACAAGGATGAAATCAAATGCTTCAAGTGTCAAGGGAGAGGCCACTACAAATCTGAGTGTCCAAAATAGAAGAGTGATGACTTCACGAGTCTTTGCTGCACTAGAAGAGGAAGATGCTAGGTATAGTTTGGTGTTAATGGAGAGTAAGGAGTCTATGGAAGATGATGACATGGACTTAGAAGAGTTGGAGGAACATCCATTAATTAAACCAGCCCCGGATGATGAAATACTTGTGGTAAGGAAGGTACTTCATGTTCAAACCAATCCCTTAGATGATTTGGCGCAAAGAGAAAATCTTTTTCACACTGGGTGTTTGGTAGATGGTCGTAGTTGTTCAGTTATTGTGGACAATGGTTCGTGTACTAATGTGTGCTCAAAGAAGGTAGTGGATACATTAGCTTTAAAAACACGACCACATGCTCATCCCTACAAACTAAACTGGTTAACTAATAATGGAGGAGTGACGGTTGCCAAGCAAGCTCTCGTTAATTTTTCTATTGGTGAGTTTAAGGATGAGGTTTGGTGCGATGTGGTGCCTGTGGATGCGTGTGCTATCTTGCTTGGGAGGCCATGGCAGTTTGATCGTGACATGGTTTACTTGGCAAAGAAGAATGTGGTTTCGATGATGCATGAAGGGAAAAGATTGAGTTTGAAGCCTCTACCACCCAAGGTGGCGCCAAAACCTACTGATGGGGTTACCATGGTTTTGTTGGTAAGTGAAGATGATACAATGAAGGGCATGAACCGCAAGCAACGCAAGGAAAAGAAAAGAGAGCAGCATGTATTACAAGCATGGCAAAAGCCACCGTTTGAAATAGGTGACTATGTATGGCTGTCATTAAGTGCTCAAAAGCTCCATAATAATGCAAAGGGAAAAACCGAGCCTATTGAAGAAGGTCCATTCAAGATTGTGCATAGAGAGAATTATGACACTTTTCAAGTTATGCTTGGAAATGGTGTATGTGCTTCATTGCTAGTTGTTGATTTGGTCCCTTGTCATGATTTTGGAACTTGAGGACAAGGTTTTTCAAGAAGGGGAGAATGATACGAGATCAAGCTAGGTTTCATTTGCTTTCTTAGGGTTGTTGCATGGTTTTAATTTACTCTTAAAGTAGAGGTTTTACATGTAACCAAAAATATGTTTTTATTATTATTGTTAGTTAAGTTAGTTAGTTAGTTAGAGTAGCTTAATTAATAAAGTTCCGAAAATCCGCTTGTAATTCATTTACTTAGGCTCCAAGTAGATGAGTTTTCATGAGTTGTAATAAGGAAGGGGAGTGCCGTGTGGAATTGTAAGGTTTATGGAAAGTTTTTGCAAAGTTTTCCTAAATCACTAGTTCCTTATTTTTGTGCTAGATTCTAGGCTTAAGTTTAGGAGAGAGTTTCCTTAAATTCTTCTATGTTGGGCGTGTAATATGATGTACTTGGGGAGCAAGGTTTTCTTGTTTCAAGCATCTCACTGGCGTGACTTTGTTGCCGCAAAATATGTTTTTCTTTTCTTTTTTTAAATCTTTTTGGATTGCCTTTAAAACATTTTAAATTTTGTTTTAAACAAACTACTTGGATTTAAAAATTTAGTAAACTTAGGCCCAACCTGTTGTAGCCTAATATCTACGGCTCCCTTAGCGACACATGGGCTCATCAGAGCCGTACACGTGTCATCCTATTTAAAATAAAAATAAGGCTTAATCTCTGGGCTATACTCAGTTGGGTAAAAGGATTGAATTTCTGGCCCAATAGTCAGAGCCCAGCAGTGCCAAATGGCTGAAGGAGAGTGGTTAATAGACATCCCCCAGTCATGGTCTGCCACGTGTCATGATCTGATTCCTCAGCCAATCAGAGGCCACTATTGTAGGTCAGTTTTTAAGGTTAGCTGTCAACTTGCTATCACTATAAATACCCCTGAAATCAGGAGAAAACACATTCAATGCAAACAGTGTAAAGTTACTCTGATAAATTCTCTCTCACTTTCTCTTTCTATCTCTACTTTCTCTTACAACTCCTGATAACTGACTTAAGCATCGGAGGGGGAACCACCACCCAAACCTCCCGGGGTGGGTCCCTTTGTGCGGAGTTCGGGAGCGAAGCCAAGGCTAAGGATTAAGCTATAATTCGGGTATTGTTGCACAAGTCTCCATCTGAAGAACACTCAAGATACTAATTTACTTGCTTGACAAGGAAGCTAAGCCTACAGCTTACTTGTTGGACAAGTGGATAAAACATTTGGCGCCGTCTGTGGGGAGACGCAACGATGACTGATTGTCAATCATCCAACATTGCCAGAAATCGAAGCCTTCAAGTTAATGTCGAAGATACGGTGGAGCATGAAAGACCACCTCGAGGAAGAGATAGACCCCCGTCCATTGTCAATATTCTGGACCAAGCCGAACCGGTCATCCAAGTGAATCTGGATCGTCCAAGGTGGCCGCCCACCCTGGAGAATGTCTTTGAATGACTTTCGGACTAAGATGGCGGCGGTCGTCCGAGCAGATTAAAAGCAATATCTTTTTTTTCATCACAACCCGGAGCCGGTTGCTAACAATCCACCTCGTCCTAGAGGACGTTCCCAAGTAGATCGTCCGAGGTCCTAGTCGACTGTTCGTCGGGAACCCTCTAGAAGGACATAGAGAGGAAAGCAGCCAGAAGATACCGATCAGAGAAGAAAGATGGACTGGAACCTGGTGGTGAGGACCCAGGACCATGTCCATCCTAGTGGGCACATAATGGAAACCGACGCCAGGGAGTATTTAGAGGCAAAGAGGGCTGCGGCTTTACAACGATCAGCTACAGGATCTACCCCATACCTGAGAGACCCTCCTTTGAGGTTGTCGTCCAGAGGGGAAGGTCGAAGTTTAAGCCACTCTCTTGTCCATCCGCGACAGGAGAAGACCGTGGCTCAGCCCATAGTTTACAGGCGTCCAATACCAGCCAACACTTCATCCAATCCTGTAATGAAAGAGTATCGCCAGGAGTTCATCCCCATTGAGGGACAGCTGGGAGCCCTCCGGATCAACTGGCCTACCCCATTCTCGGCCAGGATCATGGAGGCGCCCCCCTTCCCAAAGGTAAAACTCCCAACCATTGAGCCTTTTGATGGAACAAGCGATCCCGATGATCACCTGTCTGCTTACAAACATCAGATGTACGTCCAAGGAGTGGACGATGCTACTTGGTGTAAGAATTTCCCAGCTACCTTGAAGGGAGTAGCTCGAAGTGGTTCAATAATCTTCCCCCTAATTCCAGTCAACAATTTTACTGAACTCAGTTTCTTATTCACTAGTCACTTTGTTGCCAACAAGCAAGAGCAAAAGACAAGCATGCACCTAGGCAAGGTCGTCCAGGGACCTAAGGAGGCTCTTAGAAGTTTTGTTAAGAGATTTAACCTAGAAGCACTTAAGATCCAAGATCTTAATCTTTGGAGTAGCCTTTGACGCCTTCATCGGGGTCTAAGGCCGGGGAAGTTTCAAGTTTGATCTTGTTAAGAAGAAAATCTCCACTCTTCTTTGAGGCTTTAAGAGAAGCGGAAGCGTTTATCCACGCTACCGAAGTGTGTCTTGAAGCAAAACATCCCGAGTCTAAGAAGCCTGAAGAGGTTGCTCGGCCAAAGAAGAGCAACCCCAAAAAGGCCGAGACACGGGCTATAGCCGCAACCACCACTTCGTCCAGGAGAAGCAAGAGAAAGGAGGCCGAGCCATCCTCATCCAATCCTATTGAGTTTAACAAAGACCAATACTCCATTCTCATGGAGATCAAGGATCAATATGAGTTGAAGGCCCCAGCTGAGATGAAAACCCCTTATAGAAATAGGGATAAGAGCAAGTATTGTCACTTCCACAAGGATTGTGGTCATGAGACTAATGAATGTAAGCACCTCAAGAGAGCTTTGGAAGAGTTAGCCCGAAAAGGAAAGATGAATTCCTATATGCCGCAGGGGGAAGGAAGTTTCCAAGGAAAGATGATTGGCATAACAAGAAGAAAGAGAGTGCAAGCACAGACGAAGATGTTGTTCTCGTAATCTCAGGCGGTTTCTTCTTTGGGGGACCAACTAATAAAGGGCACAAAAACTACCTTAGGGAGCTCGGCCAAGTTTTATTAGCTGATCAGACGAAGGCTGAGCCCTTCCCAAGGGTGGTAGTTAGTGAGCAAGATCGGGGCAGGTTGAGGACTCCCCATGATGATCCCTTGGTCGTAGAAATGAAAATAGCAAACTTGAGAGTGAGAAGAATCCCGATCGACACCGGAAGTTCGACGGACATCATTAGTGCGATTGTTTGTCCAGGTTGAGGTTTGACGAAAGGAACTTGGTTCCCGTCCACCATCCCATCATAGGGTTTGGGGGAGGAGTCATCCACCCCATGGGAACGGTCACGTTGCCTATCCGAGTTGGTGAGAAGGAAGCCTCAAGAACTCTGTTTATCAAGTTCTTGGTGGTCCGAGATTTGACAGCTTACAATGTCATTCTTGGACGACCAACTCTGAATCATGTCAAAGCAGTAATAGTAACTCACCTGATGTTGATGAAGTACGAGTGTGATGACGGCAAGATTGGCTCCTTGTATGGAGACCTGCAGGCGGCTAGGGAATGTTACCTAACTACTCTGAAACCATCATCATGGAAGGGCGACAAGCAAAGCACTGAGATTCTTTGGCGGAAGGAAAACGTCTGGAATAAGAAAGATCGACGAAGGTTGCTAGCGAAAGGAAAACGTATGGAATAGAAAAGGATCAGACGAAGGTTGCTTGCGAAAGGAGAAAGTCTGGAATGGAGAAAGATCAGACGAAGATGGCTAGCGAGAGGAAAACGTCTGGATTAAAGCTGACCATTGAGAGCCCTCAGACGCTTCTTGCTCCCTCAAGGAAGGCGTCTGAACATCTCCCCAGCAAGAAGAGGAAATATGAAATCATCAAGGAAGAACCCTCCTCGTGCGAAGAAGTTATGGCCATCATGGGGCTAGCGGTGGAACGTCCGAGCCGATGGAAGCCCCCGAAGAAGTATGTCTGGATGAAGCTCGTCGGGAAAGGACCCTCAAAGTTGGATCTTCGCTCAGTCCTGGTTTGAAGGGTCGTCTAGTCCACTTGTTGATAGAGTTTCAAGATGTGTTTGCCTATTGCGTCGAGGAAATGCCGGGAATTGATCCGGAAGTAGCCGTCCACCGTTTGAATGTTGATCCAAATTTGAAACCGGTTCGCGGAAGAAGAGACATTTGGGACCAGGCTAGAAACCAAGGCGGTCGACAGAAGTTCGAAGTTTGTTGGAATCCAAGTTCATCAAAGCAACCTATTATCGGCCGGATAGCAAATGTGGTTATGGTGCCAAAGCCCAATGGCGTTGGAGAATGTGTGTGGACTACACGGACCTCAACAAGGCATGTCCTAAGGGCGGTTTCCCTTTGCCTAAGTTGGATCGTCTAGTAGACTCCACGGGTGGCCATGCTTTCTTGAGCTTCATGGACGCATATTCGGGGTTTCATCAAATCCCAATGTGGCCAGAGGATCAGGACAAAACGTCCTTCATTACTGAAAAAGGGTTGTATGGCTGGTTGAGGATGCCATTCGGCCTACGTAATGCCCCGGCCACTTTTCAGAGGTTGATCAATAATGTTTTTCAGCCGCAGTTAGGACGAAATATGGAGGCATATATTGACGATATGATAGTCAAGAGCCGTCAAGAAGAAAGTCATGTAGATGATTTGAGAGAAACTTTTGAAACTCTCGGGAAATACAAGTTGAAAGCTGAATCCCAAGCAAATGTGTCTTTGGGGTTTTGTCGGGCAAGTTTTTAGGTTTCTTGGTGGATCGGAGGGGAATAGAAGCCAACCCCGAAAAGATTCAAGTTCGTTCTAGACATGAAGTCTCCTTCGAAGGTAAAAGAGGTACGAGAGGCGACGGGATGTTTGGCTGCCCTTGGACGATTTTTGTCTAAGTCAGGCGACAAGTGCCATCACTTCTTTGCCACGATCAAGAAAAAAGCCAAGTTTGAATGGACAGCAGAGGCGGAGAAAGCCCTTCCAGCATGTCAAAGATCATCTTCAACAGCTGCCTAGGTTGGTCAGTCCCGCGAGAGGGGAAAAATTGTTTGTATACTTGGTCGTGTCCACTCAAGTTGTGAGTGCCGTCTGTTGGGTGAAAGAGAATCCGTCCAGATCCCAATATACTTCGTGAGTCACGTGCTCAAGGCCGCGAAAACCGGTATACTCCTGTTGAGAAGTTTGGATTGGCCCTCGTCATGGCCATGAAAGCTAAGGCCCTATTTTTTGGCACACGGTATACTCGTCTATCTTGATCAACCTTTGAAGCAAGTTTCGCGAGAAGATGGAAGGCTGCTGGGCGAATGTTAAAATGGGCGGTTGAGCTCAACATGTTTGACATATCATTTGAACCAAGGAAGGCCATTAAGGGGCAAGCCTTGGCCGATTTTATAGTTGAGCTTACTCGGCCAACCATAAAGCAAATATCGATCCAGTGAAGGAAGGAAGCATTGGACGCTCATGGTTGATGGATCGTCCCACGATCCAATGGGAGTGGGGCGGGAATCATTTGTCAATCTCCTGAAGGGGACAAATTTGAATATGCATTAAGATTCCAATTCAAAGCGTCCAATAACGAAGCTGAATATGAAGCACTCTTGGCGGGAATCAAAATGTGCAAGGCGGCTGGAGCTGTAGAGATTGAGGCAAAATCGGACTCTCTCCTAGTTGTCGGCCAGTCAACGGAGATTTTGAATGCAAAGAAGCATCAATGGGCAAATATATGCGGCCCGATCAAGGATGAGATTGAGCCATTAAAACGATTTGTCCTCGACCAAATACCAAGGTCGGAAAATAATCAAGCCGATGCTCTCTCGAAATTGGCCGGCTCGGCCGAGGGTGATGTACCAAGAACGATCTTTTGGGAAGTCAAACCCAAAAAGAGCATCGACAAGAGGAGGTTATGTTTCTCGGCCGAGGGAATGTCCGGATGGAGCCGATCATAGAATACAAGAAGACGGGGCGATTGCCTTCGGATCCTGTAGAGGCCAAGTATGTGAAGGCCGAGAGACAAGTGGTTTGAACTATGGGACGAGACACTTTACAAGAAGTCGTTCAACCGGCCTCTACTCAAGTGCGTCACCGAGAGAAGATGGTGCGGAAGTCCTGAAAGAACTCCATGAAGGAGCTTGTGCCTCTCACATTGGGGGAAGAGCCTTAGGCGAGAAGGCTTTAAGGACGGGGTACTCTTGGCCTACCTTAAAGGAGGATGCTTTAGTCTATGCAAAGAAGTGTGACCGGTTGTCGGAAGCATGGAAATGTGCATCGAAGCCGTCCAACTATTTGACCCCCATCTTGTTCCCTCTGCCTTTTGCCAAATGGGGCATGGATATCCTAGGACCTTTCCCTGTGGCCTTGGGCAAAAGAAGTTTGTGATTGTAGCAGTGGACTATTTCACTAAATGGATAGAAGGCTGAAGCCATGCGAGGAATAACAACAAACGACGTCAAGGGCTTCATCCGGAAGAACATTATAACTCGATTTGGCATGCCTCGGTCAATCGTCTTTGACAATGGTCCCACGATTCGAAACGCCTAAGCTGAAAGAATGGTCGTCGGAAAGAGAAATCAAAGCTCACTTTGCGGCGAGTCGCCCACCCACAAGCTAATGGGCAAGTCGAGTCCTTCAACAAGATTCTATCAAATGGAATCAAGAAGAAGCTGGACAACGCCAAAGGGCAATGGGTTGAAGAACCGCAATTGGTGTTATGGTCCATTAGAACAAGCTGCTAAGAATTCTACGGGCGAGACGCCTTTCATGCTAGTTTATGGTGCTTGAAGCCGTCTTGCCCATTGAGATCGAGGAGCCCACCCTACGAGTCATGTTATACACGGGAGGAAGCCAACCGGGCCGCATTGCGTACGGCCTTGGACCAAGTCCCAGAAGTCAGGGGCAATGCCTTGCTAAGAATGCAATTGTACAAACTGCGTATGGCTCGGGAGTTTAACAAAAGAGTTGTTAGACGACCGCTTAAGGTGGGGGATCTTGTTCTAAGAAAGATGGAAGCAGTTGGACGAGCTAAAGAGTTGGGAAAACTTACACCAAATTGGGAAGGACCTTATCGATTGTCCGGGGAAATACACAAGTGGGACTTTTCGTGCAAGGTCTAGATGGAAGATCTATTCAGCGTACACTGGAATTCGGACAACTTAAAGAAGTACCACGTCTAGCTCAGATCTTCGTCAGATATAAGTAGGGTAATTTGTAGTTACTCCAAAGTGCCACGGCACATATTAGTAAGAAAAGAATTGTATACATGCATCTTGGCTTTCGGCCCAAGCAAAATCCATATAATACAATTCCTACTATCTTATCTTCTTGTTTATTTTCACCAAGTTACTTCACTTTGGGGCATTAAATCGGTTACTCGTTTAGAAGTGACAATAACTCGGACAAAAATACAAACAATAGCGAGAGCGTCGAATTGCTCGCATTTACGCCAAACATCACTCCCTCAAAGAGACCGGCCAAATATATAATGCATATATGGCCGTCAAATTGACAAAACCTCTAGTAAGAGTAACGTCAAAGTCTCCGAGAGAAAGGCGGCTGAAATAAGCCCTTAGTAAAGGATACTTACTTTCAAAAATACGGACGGCTAGGTAGTCCGAGACCCTAGTAAGGGATCACTACTTAATGACGAGTGTTGCTCCCTCAAGGAAGCCGGCTAAAACATGTATCTCACGCTCGCCCATCAACTCCGGCACGCTCGGCCAAAGGCGCGCCGCTCTCCCTCTTGGACTTCAGCTCCACTTCAATATACGATTGAGCTAAGCCCAAGAGCGGGGGGATAATAGAAGCCTATAGGACGAGCTAAGGAGAGTAGGTCGTCCAAAAACCAGGATGGCCCCAGACGAAGGTGGCCCCAGGAAGGTGACCGTCTAAGTATGGACGCTCTCCTTCATTGGGTGATCCTCGTCCAAAAAATTGTAAGCCAATTCCAGGGCGAAGATGGCCCCAAGAAGGTGACCGGTCCAAGTATGGACGTTCTCCTTCATTGGGTGACCCTCGTCCAAAAATTGGAGGCCAATTCCAGACGAAGATGGCCCCAACAAGGTGACCGTCCAAGTATGGACGTTCTCCTTCATTGGGTGACCCTCGTCCAAAAAATTGTAAGCCAATTCCAGGCGAAGATGGCCCCCGAAAGGTGACCGTCCAAGTATGGACGTTTCTCCTTCATTGGGTGACCCTCGTCCAAAAATTGGAGGCCAATTCCAGACGAAGATGGCCCCAAGAAGGTGACCGTCCAAGTATGGACGTTCTCCTTCATTGGGTGACCCTCGTCCAAAAAATTGTAAGCCAATTCCAGACGAAGATGGCCCCAAGAAGGTGACCGTCCAAGTATGGACGTTCTCCTTCATTGGGTGACCCTCGTCCAAAAATTGGAGGCCAATTCCAGACGAAGATGGCCCCAAGAAGGTGACCGTCCAAGTATGGACGTTCTCCTTCATTGGGTGACCCTCGTCCAAAAATTGGAAGCCAATTCCAGACGAAGATGGCCCCAAGAAGGTGATCGTCCAAGTATGGACGTTCTCCTTCAGTGGGTGACCCTCGTCCAAAATTGGTAATCGTTCAATCCTAGACGAAGATAGAAATCGTTCAATCCTAGGATGGCAATCCCAGACGAGCCTCTTTTGGTACTTAGGACGACTCACATTTTTACTCTAAATATTGTAGACCGTCCAATAATATCAGGACGACTCACATTTTTGCTTCGGACAGAATTTTGTACTCTTCAGGAAAAGCAGATCGTCCGATTTTTAGATGAAGGTGATATTATACTTGGTCAAAATTAGAATTCAGAAAGATAAAAGGCAGGAAATTGGCAAAAATACTCTTTCATATATAATTTGTAAAGAATTACAAAGTAGGAGCTGAAGAGTTAAAGATACAGCAGCGAGCAAGCTAAGAAACATGAAAATAAACCTAAGCTTAGGCTTCGTCTTCAGAACGGGTTTCTTGGTCGTCTTTAGGGGTCTCCACCTCAGCAGCAGCCTCGTCGTCTGACTCTTCAAACTCCGGAGGTTCCTCGGCGCATACCATAGCCCGATGAACGCTCTCTTGATACTCCAGACGACGAACGAAGCTGGGGACCTCAGCTTCCTCAGCCAGCATCCCAAAGGCTTTGACGGCCCAGTCTTTGGTCGTATTGACGACTTGTTTCAACCCTTCTTTGGCATCGTTGAAGGACTTGGCCGCCTCCCTTTCCAGACGGGCAGTCTTTGCCCTTAGGTGCATGTTCTCTCTTCTTAGCTCAGCGGCAGCAATAAGAGCGACATCCCTTTCGCCTTTCAACTCAGCAGAGAGAGCGTCTATGATCATCCTTAGACGATCCTGCTCGGAATATAGCTGGTTGATTTTAACAAGGTGATTCTTGTTCTCAGACTCCAGGAGTGCCGATCTCTTCTCCAAGGCCTCCAGCGACTGACGATGAAGGGTGTTAGCCATCTCGATGTCGTGAATGGCTTTGTCCCCTGCCGTGGTAGCTTGGTGGACGAGGTGTTTATTTTCCTTTCTAAGCTCCCTCGCCCAATCTTCAGTTAGCATGCTGCGAGCCAGAAGTTGGGGCAAGGAGAACAAGTCAAGATATTAGACGATTTGCAAAGTGAAAATTTATACAAGTGTAAAACAAGGCAGTCATAAAGCACTACCTCGGCAGCAAGCTGAGACATGTAGCCCACATGCCCGGCGGACGCTCCCCTTAATCCCTTGATGTAGGATTCAGGGAAGCATTTGAAGAGCTCTGCTTGGCCGCTCTTTCTCCGGCCTTGACATTTTGGCGAAGGCGGGGAGAGGACTCCTCGTCCGAGCCAGCAGTGGGAGGAGTTAGGGGAATAGCAGGGCCTTTGCCGTTATCTGAAAGAGGGGGAGAGTCGAGTTATCTTGATAGGGGAAGACGATGGCTTGTCTATTGGACGGACTCATGGACCGTCCACCGACCCGCATCGTCCTAACTATGTTGGGGTAATACGACTCACCGGGGCGAAATTGATGCCGTCCTAACAGCTAGAGGCATCTGTGTCACCAGCTTTGCCACCGAGCCGCTGAACCCTGGATAGCTCTCGGCAGCAGCATCAGATCCCGGCGCAACCAAAGCCAAGGCAGACCCTGGGTTGACCTCGGCAGAATCGGCCGGCAAAACACGAGCGGCACGAGTTGCGTGTGCATCCTCTTTCCTCCTCGGCCGATCAGGCAAGTCGAAGGCTCCCTCTTAAGAACCTTGGCTTGTGGGGGAGGCATTCTCTTCTCCCCACTCTCGGCAGCGGAGCCCGCCTTATCCGCCCTCTTCCTTGTAAAGCCCTTAGGCTTCTTCGGCGAAGGCCGGTCGGGCTGTAGTGGGCCTCTTCTTGGACGAAGACGACTTCCCAGGTGGAAGTTTGTTTGTAGGAGCATTTTTCTGCAAAAAGAAAAGGCATCAGATTGATCGTCATAAATAAAAAATAGCTACTATTGCAAAAATCCAGACGAGTATGGCCCCAAGAAGGTGATCGTCCAAGTATGGACGTTCTTCTATGGCTGACCCTCGCCCCAAAATTGGATGCAAAAATCCAGACGAGTACGGTCCCTAAGAGGTGACCGTCCAAGTCTGGACGATCTCTTTCCTTGGGTCGACCTTCGTTCAAGATTTGGTGCAAAACTCTTGGACGAGCATGGCCCCAAGAAGGTGAACGTCCAAGTCTGGACGTCCTCCTTTTTTGTGTGGCTCTCGTCCAAGAATTGGACACCAACTCTTGGACGAGCATGGCCCCAAGAAGGTGAACGTCCAAGTCTGGACGTCCTCCTTCTTTGGGGTGACTCTCGTCCAAAAATTGGACACTATTTGTTGGACGAGCATGGCCCCAAGAAGGTGAACGTCCAAGTCTGGACGTCCTCCTTCTTTGGGTGACTCTCGTCCAAAAATTGGACACTGTCTCCTAGACGAGCATGACCCCAAGAAGGTGACCGTCCAAGTCTGGACGTCCTCCTTCTTTGGGTGACTCTCGTCCAAGAATTGGACACCAATTCTTGGACAAGCAAGACACCAAGAAGGTGACCGTCCAAGTCTAGACGTTCTCCTTCTTCGGGTAACCCTCGTCCAAAAATTGGATACCAATTCTTGGACGAGCATGGTCCCAAAGAGATGACCGTCCAAGTCTAGACGTTCTCCTTCTTTGGGTAACTCTCGTCCAAGAATTGGACACCAATTCTTGGACGAGCGTGGGCCCAAGGAGGTGACCGTCCAAGTCTGGACGCTCTCCTTCCTGGGGTGACCCACGTCCAAGAATTGGATGCCAATTCCGGACGAGCTCATATGGTCCTCGTCAAAAAAAAAAAAAAAAAAAAAAAAAAAAAAAATTGGTTACCAATGTTTCCGCCCTTTTTTCGGCGCTGCTCTTTGCATACTCCTTCCACAGATTATCTGTAAATTGGGACATGCTGATTTCCCCCGTCCAAGATGGTTTAAGGCGTTGTCTGGCCGAGTCTGAAAATACAAAAGAAAAAATATTTGTGTTCGTCATATGAGTTATGGACGAAGAGTTTTACTTGGATGATTTTAAATATACCTTTATCCTCGGCCAACCGCAAGCCGGCGCGACCAAGAAGTCGTCTTGGTAAAACATTTCCTTAAAGGGTATCCAGTTAGACGGTCCCTTAAAAGATCGTGGCCGGGTCCGGAGTACTCCTTCACTCGAAGTACTCCACCACCTCCTCGTCAAATTCGTCCTCCAGCTCCAGCCCAAGACCGCTTCCGTCCGGTATTAGTGACGGATCTATTATAATATCCCGTAGCTCTTCGTGACATAGTCAGCTGGACGCCCGTAAAAAGATAAAATCGGCTTTCCAATCGTGCATCTTTGACGATTTCCCCCAAGTTTGTCATGAAGCCTGGACGGTTGTTGATCTTGAGCCATGCTCCATCCATAGCCCCAGTACCTTGGACGCATAATGGATATGGGTAAAGGCTTGAAGGGAAAGGGCTAGGCCGCGTAGCTCGCACGGCAATAAACGTCGGGATGTTGTGCCAAGCGTTTGGTGCCGTTTGGTTATGGCCGATGTGGTAGTGCTTGCAAGCACTTGTTCTACGAAGTCGTGAAGGGGAAACCTCAATCCAGCATCTAAGGCCAGTTTATAGACGGCGAAATGGCTCCTGGGAGCACTCAGGATCGTCGCGTCGTTATTAGGAATGACAAAGGAGAAGCCGGCATGGGCATGAAAGACGACAAGAAATTAGGTGTCGGTCCTAGTTTCTCTAACCACTTACGGTTAACTAAAATGAAGCTAGGATCGGAAAAGGGGACCTAAACGTTTTCTAATCTCTCGACGAGGTGGTAGAGGCCTCGTCGATTCTTCGGCAGCCTCGGGATCGCTACCATTATTACCTTCGCCGATCTCCTCCAGTATCGGCGTCCCGCCGAAATCTGGGTCTCGTTTTATTTCGAAGTCTCGCATCATGGTCAAACGGAGGCTGTCCAAAGACCGAGCACTTTGGACCTCTCTTGCCTCATCTCGGCACTCGCCCGTCGATTCCTCCATATCCGAGCTGTTTGATGGAATTATTGCTTTTCGTCTTAGACGGGCCGTTTGCTTGACGCGCGCCAGATTACCCTGCACAGGTAAAGACTGGGTCGTCTGACTTTCTCGGCCAAAACTATGAAAAAATATGTACTCAGCCAGAAGAGGCCCAACTCTAGAATGTGCCAAAGAAGAAGTATCGGTTCTAGGGTCAAGACAAGCTCTTGGTCGGCTAGGATTATTTGACGAAGATGATTCCATTTTATTGATTTTCTAAGAAAAAAATAAAGAATAAAGAAGAATAAAAGGATCAAAGAAATGATACCGCTAAGAACGTCTGGGGGAAATTCGGTGAAGGATGCTGAAGCCGGACGATCTCTCTCTCTCTCTAGAAAATTGCAGAGCCTCTCTCTCTAGAAAAATTTGTTCGAGGTGTTAAATGAATGAATGTTTTCACACCAAGGATATTTATAGAGGAATAAGAAACTCATGTTGACCGGTCAAGAATGACCGAAAAGGGAGTCCCACGGTCTAATATGACCGGTATAACACAAGAAAGGGCGCGTCATTTCCTTCATTTTGAATACACAACCTTCTGTATAACGGGCCGAAACCGTCAGACGGGCCAGCAAAAAGCTACCTTGGGTAAAAGGGCATTAACCGTCAGATGGGCCAACAGTGAAAGCCCTTTTAGGGGCAAATGTTGTAGCCTAATATCTACGGCTCTCCCTTAGCGACACATGGGCTCATCGGAGCCGTACACGTGTCATCCTATTTAAAATAAAAATAAGGCTTAATCTCCGGGCTATACTCGGTTGGGTAAAAGGATTGAATTTCGGCCCAATAGTCGAGCCCAACGAGTGCTAAATGGTGAAGGAGAGTGGTTAATAGACATCCCCCGGTCATGGTCCGCCACGTGTCATGATCGATTCCTCGCCCAATCAGAGGCCACTATTGTAGGTCAGTTTTTAAGGTTAGCTGTCAACTTGCTATCACTATAAATACCCCTGAAATCAGGAGAAAACACATTCAATGCAAACAGTGTAAAGTTACTTTGATAAATTCTCTCTCACTTTCTCTTTCTATCTCTACTTTCTCTTACAACTCCTGATAACTGACTTAAGCATCGGAGGGGGAACCAACACCCAAACCTCCAGGGTGGGTCCCTTTGTGCAGGTTCGGGAGCGAAGCCAAGGCTAAGGATTAAGCTATAATTCAGGCATTGTTGCACAAGTCTCCATCTGAAGGACACTCAAGATACTAATTTACTTGCTTGACAAGGAAGCTAAGCCTACAGCTTACTTGTTGGACAAGTGGATAAAACACAACCTCTATTTGAGCTAAAATTTATTTTAAATACCCAAAATATTTTATAAAAGCCTTTATAATAAATAACAAGTCTTTTTAATTAATAATAGTATTTTTAATAACTAAAACCTTTTTAAAAAATATAAATATTAGCTTACTAAAAATACGGAGTATTACAGACTAACCCCCTTAAAAGAAGTTTCGTCCTCGAAACTTGAAGCAAGTAAGTAAGAAATAAAGCAAGTAATTCCCATATACCAAAAAAGTTTCTATAAAAATAAGTTGGCTTACTTAATTAGTCAAAATTAGGTCTTAATAGCATTTTAAGTTAAAAGCCCGAAACTCTGTCGCATTCTACCCCTCTTAAAAAGAGTTACGCCTCCGTAACTCGCTAAGACTTAAAACTTAACTTAAAAATTATTTACCAACTTTGTAGTACAAACAATATAAGAGTCATTGCTGGAAATGGAATAACAAAATTACTAGATAGATAATACTTTCGAAAATATCTTTTTAGCTTTGAAAATTAACCTCTTTTTCAAGGTATTAATAATAGAAATATTTGCCTTCAATAATAGATCAACATAATAAAGAAAATATTTAACTAAGTCAAAAAGGATAGTTTATGACAAACTGAAAAGTTAATAAAATTTGAATAGGAAAATTTTCCAAAATTAATAAAGAACTAATATTGATACTAAAACAAGTGTTGCTAAAAAACAACTCGAGGTGAATGGTAATATATTAAAAAAAAAAATCTTATAATATAGTGAGTAATAGAAAATTATAAAACCTTTCGTAAGCTTTACTTGAAAATGCCATAATCAAACATGCCTTTTCTTTTATAAAATAAAAAAAAATTTGATTTCTCCTCAAATAGCTTCACAAAACTCATGAAGAACTCATACTTTATTACAAATCAAATGAAATCATTTCATATGCTAAACTTGTTAACATAATAATAAAACACATACTTCAAGAAAAACAGTCTTCCTTACTTAGGACCACAAAACTAGAACTCCTAGAAAATCATCTTAAAATTTTCCTTGAAATACCATAATCAATATTCTCTCAAAATAGACAGTACTACAATAGTCAATTAGGACTTTAGACAATAAATAAACAATCTTGCCTCAAAATTGATATAATCTCCATTTCAATATAATTAACTCCTTCACATAATATATACTCAATGCTTAGATCCATAAGACAAAAATACGACTACTATTTCCAAAATCAATTACCTTGATTGACTAATTTCTTCCCGTTTCTCCTTTATTAAACTTTCGAATTTTTTTTTTCAAAAAAAGTATATTTCTTCCATTATTAAAGTCACTTGACTCCTTTGATAATTGATATACCTAATCCTTTATAACTCATTATAACAACAATAATACACTACTATTCAATCAAGAGTTCAAGACTACTCCCAAAAAATAATACTCCTCTTGACACCCAATAATACCCCAAAATCAACTTAGCATGACGTTTCGAAAGCTCTAGTATCTTACTTCCACCTTTTAAAACAAAAAGGATCTAAAGGAACCTACTAAAAATTCAAATATGGTCTTTCATACTTTCTTTGCTTAACTATAACAACGATAACTTCTTTAAATATATTTGCAATTCAGCATAGGGTAAGATTCCTTAATTAAATCAAACTTCAAATATGGTATATCATATACCTATAAGGTCCTCATAATATCCCTTATTTTGTCACCTTTTTAAGGTTATATCTATATCATAGCTAAAATAGTAAAATGGTTTTGACTATATCCATAAACAAAATATATAACTTATCTAAATCATGATAATTCACCCCAAACGAGTATAAATCATTGATCGCCTACTTCTACTTTCCAAAAAATATATATATTTTCCCTTTCTTACTCATGTTACTAAATATTAAAGATCATCCAACTTCATAAAACTTCAAATGACTAATTTCATAATTCTTAGCATAACGTACATAAGGTAATGTCTTCTTCATGTCTATAAAAAAAACATAACTACTAAACTTCTTTCCTTCAAAGGAATAAACCAAAACAGTATTCACCTTTAATGATACCACTTTGTAACACCCCCAAATTTCTCTCTTTTTAAAGAATAAATCATAATATAAAACCCTTGAGAAATTTCAATTACCGCCAAGTGATAACTTTAAATGCTTTAATACTAACTACTAACTGAACATCAAACTAATGCAAGTGGAAATATCTAAAATAACTTATCATTATTGATATAAACTTTATTGTACAACTATGACAATGAAAATTAAGACAATAAAATAACAACTCCTAGACTAATTATTATTCCTCACTAGCTCCCCCAGGTTGAAGTATGCAAGCACATCAACCTGTAAATTCTACGCTCGCCAAAACGGGGTCATCATAGGGACAACGCCATAAAACAAAACAAAAGCGTGTCACTAAAATTACCGAGTACATGTATATGCGGAATAGAAAAACACTTTATTTACTTAAACATTTGAAATATTTAATTTCGAAAATCCTTCCTTGGATACTTATAATACTTATATAATATAAAGTATATAACTTTAATAAAAACTCCTTTTTCCTTGCCTAGGTACCTTTCCTAAAGTGTGCACACCCCCCAAACTTAGTATCCCATAATGAGTCTATGACGAGGGAAACTAACTTGTCCACATGACTTATACAAAAAGTACATGGGTAAATAATAGCTACCATTCTTGCTAATAAATAACAAGTCGTTGCCTCTTTATAATTGCGATCATGAAAGATTATATAACTAATAAAAAAAATTCCTTTGGAAATAATCTTCCTTTAAAAAGAATAATAATTCTTATAAACTTAGCCATACAAAGGCATTAAATTAATAACTTGTTCATGGAACCATATTTGAAAGCATACTAACAAGAATAGTAATAATACTAAGAATAGTGATAATAATAATAATATTGAAACTCTCATCATTGATAAAATCTAATGACAACGTAGTAAATAGATACACGCCTAGTGATATTCACGCCGAGTATAAGAATTCTACTGGTAGTAGTACACTACAAAACATGGGTGAAACATAGATAATCACTAGGTTTTAAAGAATTAAAAAGGAAGACTAACTTTAGACTAAATACATGTTCATAGTTACTTCACGGATATTCAACTCGTACATGCAAAACCTCATCGAGTGCACGACCAAACTCATATAAAACAAATATATAAATCCAAAACGATAACTCTAGAAACATAATACTAAGTTTGCAAACAATATTGTAATGATCTACATATACACGCACCTTGAAAATTAATAACTACTAAGGGAGAAGAGAAAAGGGTAGGCTAAGAGGGAGAGAGAGTTTAAACTTGAGAAAAGAGATTTATTTCTCAAATTTGGTGTGAAGAATATGATGGGTGGAGACCCCTATTTATACTAGTTGGATAGGTAGAGTCGAAGTAGGACTAGGAAACTAAAAGATGTTGTTCGGTGTATGGAATAAATGCTTGGGAGTGAACCAATTATCTCCTTAGTATAATAAGCCGGTTTGATGTCCTGCAAGATAGAACACGTGAACTAACCTCGGGGGTTGATCCGAGGAACGCCCCTCCGATGCCTAAGTCAGTAAAGGGTAAAGCCGGTATATCTCAAGTAGAGTATATTAGTATATGTGAACGTACCTTATGACTCAGATCAAGGGGGTATTTATAGGAGCCGGCAGTGTCCTTAGCAAGGTAGGACACTGCTCCTATTGGTTGGATACATATCTATCCTCTTCTGATACTTATCTTTAGGCCCATAGGCGTATCAAGTAAATCTTTGGATCAATCCAGGCCCATTTGGTAAGGGCCCAGGTGATGACACCGGTAAAGTATATGAATATAACCGGCATGAAGTATATGCCGGCATCGGGCTTAACTCATACTCAGTAAATAGAATTCCTTTGACTGAGGTGACCATGACGGCCAATGGCGGTCTAACTGGACCGGTAGGGAACTTGTACTGCCCCCATACAACTAGCCCCCAAGCCGGTATGTCTGGTAAAGGCATATCCTGTTTATTCAACATTGAGCCGTTATGGATGGTATGAAAATCATGTTTTCATCCTCAAGCCGTTTAGAAATTTCCGGAGATAGGGTTAGTTAACGGAATACGAATCGTCGCCTTGATCTTCGTGATGACTTGACTGGTGTCTCAGTAACTGCTCACAGCTGTTTCTGAGATGATATCCACCTGGCATGATTCGAACGTGAAGACGAAGCGTCACTTGATCCGAGCCATGAAGCCCTCTATAAATAGGGTTTGGCCAAACTCATTTTCACATTTTCACACTGCTCTCGAACTTTCAAGCATTTAATCTCAGCATATTCTCTGAGCCATAGCGTCTCTCAGTTATCAGCTTTTCGTCGTGACATTATGAGCCGTGACCAGCCATTCTTATCAACTCTCTTACCGGTTGATTTCGGTGTCAGCTCCAGCTCATTTTCTTATTTCCAGGTATTTCACAAAACTTCTTCTTTCGCAATTTCTGCTTTTAATTATGTCGTCTCTTTCTGACTCTCAAAATGTCTCTGAAAGGCCCCAATCCTTAACCGATAGCGACTTTAATTCTGATAGCAAGTCTTCTAGTCCTACCGCGTCTAATAACTCGCCGGTAGTAAATCCTCCCCAAGAACATAGGAGTAAATCTAGCCATGATTGTAGTACTTCCGGTAGAACTTTTGGAGAGCCAACACTGCATGCTTCTCCCCTTACCGCCATTAGGGCTTTCGACTCAGATCAAGGGGGTATTTATAGGAGCCGGCAGTGTCCTTAGAAAGGTAGGACCCTGCTCCTATTGGTTGGATACATATCTATCCTCTTCTGATACTTATCTTTAGGCCCATAGGCGTATCAAGTAAGTACTGGATCAATCCAGGCCCATTTGGTAAGGGCCGAGGTGATGACACCGGTAAAGTATATGAATATAACCGGCATGAAGTATATGCTGGCATCGGACTTAACTCATACTCAGTAAATAGAATTCCTTTGACTGAGGTGACCATGACGGCCAATGGCGGTCTAACTGGACCGGTAGGGAACTTGTACTGCCCCCATACAACTAGCCCCCAAGCCGGTATGTCTGGTAAAGGCATATCCTGTTTATTCAACATTGAGCCGTTATGGATGGTATGAAAATCAAGTTTTCATCCTCAAGCCGTTTAGAAATTTCCGGAGACAGGGTTAGTTAACGGAATACGAATCGTCGCCTTGATCTTCGTGATGACTTGACTGGTGTCTCAGTAACTGCTCACAGCTGTTTCTGAGCTGATATCCACCTGGCATGATTCGAACGTGAAGACGAAGCGTCACTTGATCCGAGCCATGAAGCCCTCTATAAATAGGGTTTGGTCAAACTCATTTTCACATTTTCACACTGCTCTCGAACTTTCAAGCATTTAATCTCAGCATATTCTCTGAGCCATAGCGTCTCTCAGTTATCAGCTTTTCGTCGTGACATTATGAGCCGTGACCAGCCATTCTTATCAACTCTCTTACCGGTTGATTTCGGTGTCAGCTCCAGCTCATTTTCTTATTTCCAGGTATTTCACAAAACTTCTTCTTTCGCAATTTCTGCTTTTAATTATGTCGTCTCTTTCTGACTCTCAAAATGTCTCTGAAAGGCCCCAATCCTTAACCGATAGCGACTTTAATTCTGATAGCAAGTCTTCTAGTCCTACCGCGTCTAATAACTCGCCGGTAGTAAATCCTCCCCAAGAACATAGGAGTAAATCTAGCCATGATTGTAGTACTTCCGGTAGCACTTTTGGAGAGCCAACACTGCATGCTTCTCCCCTTACCGCCATTAGGGCTTTCGGAGAGGCCATAGAAGTGCCGGTATTCGGCCGATGCGGTACCATCTTTGGGGATAGCTGAACGCTCCCCTCTATTATTTCCCTCTCTGGGCGGCACCACTAAAGATCTCCCTGGTGAACCCTCCTCTTCTAGACCGGCGGGGGTGTTGGGGAGGATGCGCCACACTCTATCTCGTCGATGATGAGAGAGATGATGACGCCGGCTTAGAGGATGAAGCATCCTCCGTTGCCTCTAAAGATGTGGCCGTGTTGTTCGCGACTTGATGTCGGACGGAGAGTCGGTATCCCGGAAGCCGACGAAGATGAAGACCCCGCAGATCATCCCGGAGGATGATGACGAGGATTGGACGAATTGTAAATGCCTCATTGCGAGGCCGATAGTCCCTCTTTTGTGCAAATTGACAAAAAGTTGGAAGAGGATGGCATTGAGTAGCGAATTCTACCGTAAGGGAGCCTAATATTTCGCCTTTTCCGACGAGTACGAACTGGTGATGCCGTCCGAAAGTTGCCGAGTGACAGATTGCCCGCCTGGACACGTGGCGGTCTATGCCCATATGTTGGATTTTGAGTTGAGGTTTCCTCTAGACCCCTTTATAATTAAGATTTTCAAAGCTCGGAATATGCGTCTGTCCCAGCTTACGCCGGTATCATGGCGCAATCTTATATGCTACGCCCTGGACATTCGGTATAAGAGATTTCCTGAAACCTTGAATCTTATCCGGAAGCTTCACTGGATCAAAGAAGACGGTTGGGAAAGGCAAGGGGAAAGGCAAGAGGAAGAGATCAAAGGCCGAGAAAGAACTTGGCCAGGGTGGATGGATGTCTATGTACACCAAGCAGAAGAAGCTGACGGTGTATTCGAAATTGACATCTCTGAAGAACTGGCAGCCCCGGTTTTTTCTGGGTTAGGGTGCCTGACAACTTTCCCTTGCGCCGGCATTGGACAAAAGCCCGTCCCCGAATGGAGCACATTCCCGACCGGCGTTTGACACGCCGAGAGTCTGGAGGCTTTTAAGTTTTTCGACGCCTCCACCATGCTTGGACCTAAGGGGGGGAAGTCGGTCCCAATACCGTTAACCCTGGTTGCCGCACTCGAAGTATATTTTGGGTAATGCGCCCCTCTCGCCCTTGGCTTACGCCAATCCCGAACCTCATGGTAACCAAGGGTCATATCGGCTTTGCAGAAATTTTACTATTTGCTTGTATTCTTTTTTCATGAAGTTAACTTTAATGTATCTGACTTTGTTCTTTTTCGCTTTTCAGGCCGAGAACATTTGATTCGGGAAGCTCTTCACCTCAACCTAAACTTCATACCGATCGGCAACATGCCTCCCAAGCTCGCTAAGAGATTCACTTCCACTCCCCCGGCGTTGGCGGCCGAGGTGGAAAGCAAGGTCGGGGTGCCTGCCGAGGTGATGGCGGCGACAAGGCCCCTGTGAGGGCTATCCCTCCTCCCCCCAAGAAGGTCACTCCTGCTCCTCTTAAGAGGAAGGCTGAAGAGGAGGGCGACAAAGAGTCAAAACGGCCTCCTTCTAAAGTCTCTCGGAAGGAGAAATCCGAGAAAGAGGTTGAAGTGGCCGAGAAGGACCCTAAGGTCGGACTCACGGGTCGCGTTGCCGAGGTTGGGACCTCCTCTTTAAGGCCCAAAATCTACAAGCAGCTAACCTTGTCGGCGATGATTCCGGAACTGGAGCATTTCGCCTTGCTGTGGAAAATCGGCTTCATCGAACAGGCTGAGGTGGAGATCCCAGAGATCCTCCGGGTGAGGTGGGCCCGGTCCTCGGTTCATGACGGCAAGCTATTTCAGCCCAAGCTCAACATCCTTGACGATGAGTCTCTTCTGCTGGACCATCCTCTCGAGGGTGGTAACTTGGGTTACCGGCTTCTGAAAGGCCTCCAGCTTAAGTACGATATGCCGGTGGACCAAGTCCAGGCTGCTGCTGCTGTACATGCTCACAACTTGGCCGTGGTAAGATGTCTTCTTGAATTTACTTTTTTAAGTATCTTAATGGCTTTTTAACTTAGTTATCTTTGTTTAACTCTTCCTCTGTTTCGTTTGTGCGATCGGCCGCATTCCCGGTAAAGAACTCGTGATCCTTACCGGTACTTTCGGGGTGCGTACTATGGTGAGGTTGAAAGCCACCAGGCCACCCAAGATCAGCTTACCGCGAAGAACGCAGAGTTGGTGACTGTCACCAACTAGAGGAATAAGATGAAGTCGGTGCAGACCGACTTGGACCCAGCCATGGCAGACCTCTGGTCCGCCAAAGTGCAGGCCGCCAGCAGTCAGCTCCTCCTGAAGAACAAGGACATTGAGCTTCCGAATGTGAAGGAGGAGCTGACGGCTGCTAAGGGCCGGGAAGCCAACACGGTGGCTGAATACCGGCTGTCTATAGAATTTGTCAACCGCCTGGCCAACCGGTACAACGGGGGTCGGGCTACTACTACTATGCGGTGTACCCGGCACACCTTCCCCGATCTGGACTGGAGCACGGTTGAGGAAGCCCATGGCTGCCGGGAATTCGAGACCCCGGTGGAGAACAAGGAGTTGGACTTGGGGGTGATGGAAGCCGACATAGCGAACGTCGATCCTCGTGCCGAATTTGAGGAGGATGAGCTGGAGACGGTTGGGGAACAAGCCGTCATAAGAGCTAAGAATGATCAGACTGACGACGTCGTCATTCTTGACAAGAGTCTTGACGGCTCAAAACCTGAAACGGATGCCGATGACGGCAAGGTTCCATCTTCCGAAGCTGCTCAAGGCGTTTTGTTTAGGTCTCCACTTTCCCCTTACAACTGTTCCCGGTCGGGCCGTCTGTGGCCGACCTATATTTTGAACTTTTTTGTTCCTAGGCTATTTTAGGATGTAAATTTGAATTTCATATCAATAGAATTTATTTTGCCAACTCTTTTTTCGGTTTTATATTCATTTTGTTGTTCATGCAACTCTTTGTTTGTTTTCTCTTTCCTTATCGGCAGATCCACACGGGTTCATAGACCGGTAAATAGTTTTAATTTCCTATTTTACTCGCAGATCCACTTAGGGTCATCGACCGATTCTCCGACGAGATATTCTCTGCGGGCGGATCCATAAAGGTCATTGACCGAAGCGGTGTATACCTTGGGTTGGCGGATCCTCGAGGGTCATTGACCCAACCCCAAGCTTCATGCTTGCTTTGGTTTAACTTGACGGCGAGATCCACTTCGGTCATTGACCGCCAAGGAACTTGCTTCTTTCTCCCCCCCTTTCGACGAGATCCACGTGGGTTATTGACTATCGGCGGGTTCTATTATTTATTAATTCGGTCTCCCTTAGCTGAGATGCACGTAGGTCATTGACCGTCAAGGAACTTCTAATAATTCGTACACGTAATATGTTAATAGAAACTCATCTTATTAAAAATGAATAACACTAGTTCTTGCTTCGATGCCATAGTACTAAGTAATGCTAAAGGCGGCAACAATGCCGTTTTATTCTTGCTATGTAACTGGACTAAGAAAGCGATTTAAACGAAATACTTCTTGAGCACGCTGGTATTCCAGCTATTTTAGAGCGGCTTGCCTGACATATCTTCCAGCCAGTAAGCTCTTGGGACTATTTCCTCCTTCACTAGGTAGGGTCCCTCCCAGTTGGCCGTCAAC
Organism: Beta lomatogona; assembly: GCA_947646795.1. Taxonomy (NCBI): domain Eukaryota; kingdom Viridiplantae; phylum Streptophyta; class Magnoliopsida; order Caryophyllales; family Amaranthaceae; genus Beta; species Beta lomatogona. The sequence goes on from CANSNZ010001476.1 coordinate 89,846, forward strand.
TTGCCCTCGGCGTGAATCTTTCCTGTAGCCGATGTGCGCCAAAGCACTAGGTCTCCTTTCTCTAACGGCCGGCTTCTTACTCTCTTGTTGTAGGCTTTGCTTATCCGGTCTTTATATGCTGCCGACCTGAGCTCCGCAGCGAGTCTCACTTATGGCAAGAGGTCGAGGTCTTCCCGGTGCAATCCGACTTCGACCGGTAATACTGCCTCGGCACCGAAAGCCAGCTTGAACGGGGTTTCCCCAGTTGCTTCTTTTTCCGTGGTTCTATTAGACCATAAACCCGCTGGGACCATGTCGGCCCAGGCGCCTTTCAAATCATTCAGCTTTTTCTTAAGCGCGTTCAAGATTTGTTTATTAGCAGCTTCATCTTAGCCGTTACTCTGGGGTGACACACAGATGAGTATGCAAATTTTATGCCATACGGGTTCAAGAAGTTATTTATCGGCCCACAGTCAAATTGGACGCCATGGTCCATGACTATTCCCATATAAATTCCAAATCTTGTGATGAGATTTTGCCAGATGAATTTCCTAACCTGATTAGCCGTTATCTTTGCAATCGGCTCAACCTCGATCCACTTAGTGAAGTAATCAATTCCTACTATTAGGAACTTTCTTCCTCCAGATGCTGGTGTGAATGGTCCTATGATATCCATCCCCCACTGAGCAAAAGGGATGAGGTTCAGGATCGGCTGCAAGTCATGTGCCGGCTGGTGTATGACCGGTGCGAATCTTTGGCATTTGTCGCATTTCTTCACGTATGCCTGTGCATCATTCAGCATTGTTGGCCAGTAGAAACCAGCCCTCAGGGCCTTCAGTGCTAGTGTCTTTCCTCCGATATGGTTTCCACATACCTCTTCGTGGATTTCTTTAATGATTTTTGTGGCCTCGTGGGTCGTTACACACCTTAGGAGTGGTAGTGAAAGACCTTTCTTGTATAATTGACCCATTCCTTCCTCTGGATGACTTCGTTCACCTCCACCTTGGCGGCCTCTATGCTTCTTTCCGGCAGTATCTCTATCATGACACTACGCTTGAGATCCGTAGTGCTTGAACTTGCTAACTTGGACAGAGCATCGGCTGCCATGTTCTTTGTTCGAGAAACCAGTACCACCTCGAAGCTCTGCAGTGTGGCCATTAATTATCTGCTTTACCTTTTGTAGGTATTTTTGCATTACCAGCTCCCTGGCTTCGTAGGTGCCCTCGATTTGGCTTGATATGAGCTGGGAATCTGTTGTCATCCGTATTTTCTTTGCTCCGGCCGCTATGCACAAACTAATTCCTGCTATCGCAGCTTCGTATTCCGCTTCGTTGTTGGACGCCTTAAACCCAAAGCGGACGGCGTATTGAACGTGTCCCCTTCTGAGACGCGTCATGACCACCCCAGGCGCGCCGCCCTGTTTGGGCCGGCGAGCCGTCTACGGGATATCTTCCAGTGCATTTGGTCCCTCGTTTTCTTCGCTTGTGGTCTCAACAATGAAGTTGGCCAAAGCCTGAGCCTTGATAGCTGTGCGTGGCCGATACTCGATATCAAATTCGGACATCTCTATTGCCCATTTCAGCAGCCCGCCGGTTGTATCTAGCTTATGGAGCGCTTTCTCTAACGGTTGATTTGTGAGTAACTGGATGGTGTGGGAGTCGAAGTATGGTCGAAGTTTTCTTGCGCGTTATCGGCCACGACGTATGCCATCTTGTCTAGTAATTTGTATCTTTGCTCTGCCCAGCCAAGACATGGCTCACAAAGTAGATAGGATGTTCTTTGCTTATCCTTTTCCACTAGCAAGTACAAGCACTCTTTGTGTTGGCCGACAGAAGTAGATAGTCGGTAGTTGCTTGAAATGTTCTTTGACGGCCTGAAAGGCCTGTCTCTGCTCATCCCCCCACTCGAACTTCTTGTTTCCTCTCAGAACTTTGAAGAACGGCAGGGCCTTTTCAGCCTACTTGGAGACGAACCTCGTCAATGCCACCATCTTGCCGGTCAGCTTCTGGATGTCCCGGATGCTCTTGGGTTCCGGTTATAGCCCTAATCTTCTCAGGGTTAGAGTCTATTCCCTTTCACTTACCATAAAGTCGAGGAACTTACAGATCTTACCCCAAATACGCACTTCTTGGGGTTAAGTTTCACTTGGTATTTGCGCGTAGTCGCGAAGGTTTCCTCGAGGTCCGTGATATGGGCTTATTCCGTCAAGCTTTTGACGATCTTTGTCGTCGACGTAGAATTAGACATTCCGGCTTTTCTAATGCGCGAATATCTTGTCCACTAGCTTTTGGTAGGTAGCTCCTGCATTTTTCAGGCAGAATGTCATGGCCTTGTATGCATATACCCCAGCATCCGTGATGAATGCCGCCTTATTCCTGTCACCCTCCAAGAGGCTGATCAGATGGTACCCAGAGAAGGGATCCATGAAGCTCAGCAGTGCGTGGCCGCTAGTAGAATCAACCAATTGGTCGATCCTAGGCAATGGGTAGCAGTCCTTGGGGCAGGCCTTGTTTAGGTCAGTAAAATCCACACACATCCGCCAGGACCCGTTGGCTTTCTTCACAATCACCACATTTGCCAGCCACTCCGGATAATCGCAAGGCTCAATGAAGTCGGCCGCTAGCAACTGATCGACCTCCTCCTTGATGGCCGCGTTTTTCTCGGCTGAGAAGTTCCGCTTCTTCTGCTTTACCGGCCTTACGTCCACGCTGACATTCAACCAGTGTACCATGAATGCGGGATCGATTCCCGACATCTCGTCCGCTGAGAATGCAAAGACGTCCGCATTGCTTCTCAGCAGACTGATTAAATGGACTTTGACTTTATCGGCCAGATCGGACCCAATCTTGACCGTCCTTTCCGGCCTATCTTGCTCGAGACTGATTTCCGCAGTCTCTCCTTCTGGGCTAGGTCGTGGCAAGTCTGCCGGCCTTCCCTCAAAATTCTTCATTGACAGATCTTTATTTGCTTTATTCTCGGCCCGCCGTCTCTTCCTCTCCGACGGCGGGGACTCGGCTGGTTGCTTGTAGTTGGAATTTTTAAGAGCCGCCAGGTAGCATGCTCTGGCTGACTCTTGATTCCCCTTCAACCTCTCCGGCTTGCCAAGGTTTGATTTATAAATCATCGTCAGATGGTAGGTGGACACCACAGCCTGGGCGTCGTGGATCAACGGCCGCCCTATGACGGCGTTGTATGCGGCCGTCACATCCACCACCAGTTATTCCACCAAAAGGTCTCTGGATTGGGATCCTTCTCCCAGTTTCACCGGTAGCTTTATGGTGCCTTCGGGGACGACAAAAGCCCCTGTGAAACTAATTACTGGATACGAGACCGGCTTAAGACATGATCTTCCCAGGCCCATCTTCTCAAACGTGGGCATAAAGAGAATATTGGCAGAGTTGCCGCCATCCACCAGGATGCCGTGGACCATCGCCGTAGAGATCCGGAGGGACACTACCAAAGGGTCGTCATGAGGGTAGATGATCTCCTTGGCGTCCTCCGCTGTAAATGACACGGACGGCATAGTTGGTGGTGCCGGCCACTTACCCGTATTGTGGTAGTTCACTTGGTGCCTCACCTCCTTCAGGCTGGCTTTAGCACCGTGAATACTTCCTCCATGGACGGGTCCGCCTGAGATGACATGTATCTTAGTGATCCTCTCCTTGGCGGGCTTTCTCTTGTCGTCGCCCCCCTGCAGGTGACCTTTCTCCTGGCGACCTTTCTCTTGGTGACCTGTCTCGGTCAGCTCGAGCCTGATACTGCTTGAAATAGCCCCTCTGTATCAGGTCTTCTATCCCGTCCCTCAGATCCTTGCAATCGTCAGTGACGTGGCCATAGTCTATGTGGAAATCGCACCACTTGGACTTGCACGCCCTTTGAAGTACATCTTTCGGGGGCGCTGCCACTTATCGTCCTTTTTGTGCAGCTCGTAGATCTCGGCCCTAAACATTGTCAGGGGAGTGTAGTTATGGTATCGGTCTGGCCGTCCTTCTTGGCCCTTCTTGATCGAGTTGCTTTCCTCTCCTCGTCTTCCCGAGTTATCAGACTTCTTGTCCTTCCAGTACTTGTCTTTTTCTTTCTCCTTCTCCTTACCGTCTCCTTCAGACCGCTTTGAAGTTGCCGCCATGTCGAACTCCTCTCCTCTGATGAACTCATTGGCTTTCTTGAGGACTCACTAAGGTTGGTCAGCTTTTTGCTACCAAAGTAGCTTCTACAGGCAGTGCCCTCCTTCAGACCGGTCATTAGTGCCAGAGCTGCGACCTCTTGTTGCAGGCTGGGTATGGTAACGGCCTCGGGAATTAAAGCGGCCGATATAATCTCGCGAGCTTTCCTTCTCGCCTTGCTTGATAGACATCGGCTCGTCAATCGTTTTCTCCCTCCGCTTATTGCTAACAAAGTGCGTTACAATCATGGATGTGAGCTGCCGAAAATCAGCTATGGTTGCCGGAGGAATACTCTTGAACCAAGTCTGTGCCAGGCCAGCTAAAGTTGAGGGGAACACTTTGCACCATACAGAATCAGTGTTAGTGTATAGCAGCATGTGTCCCTCATATGCGGAGATGTGATCCTCAGGGTCCGTCGTACCGTCATACTTGCATGTCGGCATCTTAATGTTCTCCATAGGCTCCTGGAGTATGGCAGTTGAGAAGGGAGAGTTTCGGAGGGATACGGTGCTCTTCGTCGAGCAAACTGAGTGTCTCTCCTAGAGGGCTGGGATGAGTGCTGGACCTCAGTGTCTTGCTGCTCATCCTCGTACCCATCCCCCACACCCTCTGTGGGAGTTTTCGAATTCTCTGCATGCTCCGGGTCATGTCGGCTTGGCTCGCCCTGCCGGCCACTTATGAAAGAACGCATCTTCCTGACAGAACTATGCGGCCGTGCTGGGGGGCGCTTGCTGGCGCGACCCGCGGGCGACGTTTGGCTCGCCATGGCCTGAAAGACCTCGGCGGCGCTTCTGAGTTGTTCTGGGCTGAACATGTGTTGCAGCGCTTCGAACACATTGGGATGTGGGGCCTCAGTGGTCCCCTTATCTTTCTCAACAGTGGGCTTGGAGGATCCCACCACTAGCTGTGGGGTCTTAAACCCGGGAGGTACATCCCCCACGATATTATTGTTCTCATCAGTTTCTGGCATCCCAACATTCTGCTTAGGATCCATGAGGCAGGTAAGTAGGCTAGCTCGATCGCAGCTTAAGACCAAGGTATAGTTCTCTCCTCCTTCAAGCGCCAATTGTTCCGGTATGGAGTAAATGATTGGGAGTGAACCGGTATCTCATTAGTATAATAAGCCGTTTTGATGTTCTGCAAGATAGAACACGTAAGCTAACCTCGGAGGTTGATTCGAGGAACGCCCCTCCGATGCTTAAGTCATTAAAGGGTAAAGCCGGTATATCTCAAGTAGAGTATATTAGTATATGTGAACGTACCTTATGACTCAGATCAAGGGGGTATTTATAGGAGCCGGCAGTGTCCTTAGCAAGGTAGGACACTGCTCCTATTGCTTGGATACATTTCTATCCTATTCTGATACTTATCTTTAGGCTCATAGGCATATCAAGTAAGTGTTGGATCAATCCAGGCCCATTTGGTAAGGGCCCGGGTGATGGACACCGGTAAAGTATATGAATATAACTTAGGCATGAAGTATATGCCGGCATCGGACTTAACTCATACTCGGTAAATAGAGTTCCTTTGATCGAGGTGACCATGACGGTCAATGGCGGTCCTAACTGGACCGGTAGGGAACTTGTACGGCCCCGTACAAATGTATTTAACAAAAAAAGATAAACTAATCTACTTAAGATCTAACAAATTTTTATGATCATCCAACTAAGAATCGAAAAGATATAAATTATCCACAATACATAATTTCTAGAACCTAAACAATAGAAGATAAGGAAAAAGGAAAAGGTAACCCAAACTTTGCTAAGCATCTCCCTTTGGCGTGACTTTGCCGCCGCAAAATATGTTTTTCTCTGGATTTCCTTTAAAACATTTTAGATTTTGTTTTAAACAAACTACTTGGATTTAAAAATTTAGTAAACTTAGGCCCAACCTCTATTTGTGCTAAAATTTATTTTAAATACCCAAAATATTTTATAAAAGCCTTTTTAATAAATAACAAGTATTTTTAATAAATAATAGTATTTTTAATAACTAAAACCTTTTTAAAAAAATATAAATATTAACTTACTAAACATACGGAGTATTACAAAAACTCTTCCATTTTTTTCCCATCTTTATAAATTCTCTTTTAGTAAAATATTAAAACACTATTTTATTTCAACCTTAAAAGTACATAATTCACCTATAACCATAATAAAATAGCTGGAAAAAAATAAGGAGTATTACAGGTTAATTTGTCTTTAAAAGAAGTAGTATGCGGGACTAAGTTGGGGTAATCTTCGTCATTGATAAATGTTTTGGGAGAAGTCCGTATTTGGTAGTTTAGGAAATCTCTCTTTTTAAGAAGGGAATCCATAACTTCTTTTTATAATAGCTTTGCCTTTGGCCTGGGATCTTTGGTTAGCACCATTATCTTGCTCTTGATATCTCTGGCCCTTGTCATTATCTTTAGAGCTTTTTCTACTTCTTTTCACTAGATCAAGCTCTTCTAATAACTTGTTTATCAATAGTTTTTGTTCTTGATTCTCTTGAATCAATTGTTAAACTAACTCTGGAGAGATAATCTGCATAGTAATTTTCATTAGTGTTTAAAAATTCAACTGTAATTCAACTGTAAACGCATATTGTTTGATATCAGCTATAATCCTATTTATTTCCTTCCTTGTAATGGAATCTTGTAATCTCGTGTCGGCCAACACTTAACGGACCTTTTATTTGTTCTTAATATAAAATTTTTGTAAACAATATATGATTCAAGCTTTTTAATACCATATTTAACTGCTATTTTAGCTCTTTTTTTTATTAATATCCCAATTTATTTAATTTACCTTGAATGTTCTTGAATGGTATTTGTATATATATTCTCTTTTAGCATTATTGTATACGTATTTCAATACTGCACCATAACCGTTATTAATTTCGCTAGCATCGGTTTCTACTACCCACACAAATTCCTTATCTTCATCGGGAAAACTTAATTTTGGTAATCTTCTAACTAGTTCTTTGATTTTTCCTAATTTTTTTGAATCGGTATCATTCCACCTAAAATCATGATCTTTTTTCGGCTTTTAAGTAAGTGGTGCTTGTAAATTGTGATAATTTTGGAACAAATTCTCTGACTTGGTTTACTATTCCTAAGAATTTTTGTAATTCTTCTTGGTATTATTTTCCCTTTGAAATTCTATGATTTTTTTGAGCTATATGTTCTTGCATTTTTACTCCTGCTTTATCTATTTCGAATCCTAAAAATTCTATTTGTGTTTTAAATATTTCCAGTTTCTTTTTACTTAAGACTATTCCACTATTCTTTATTATTTCTATAAATTGTTCTAATAATTTATAATGTTCTTCTTTTGTTTTGGAGTATATTAGTATGTCATCAATATATACTACACAATTTGGTAATTGATATAGATATTTATCCATAAATGCTTGGAATCGTCCAGGGGCATTTTTTATATCCAAATGGTAATACATTCCATTCATAAAATCCATTAGGTACTTTGAATGCTGTTAATTGTTTAGATTCTTCAGTTAATTTTAATTGGTGAAAATCACTTTTACAATATAATTTTGAGATGTAATTATAACCTTGTATTTGTCTCATTTTTAGTATTGTTTTCTCATTTAGAATTCTATAATCATAACCATTCTTGTTTTTCCTCTTTTTGTTCCGAATGGTTGTTAACTATAAATGCACTACTGCTATATTTAGAATTACTTGGCCCAATTAATTTTCCTGCTAATAATTTTTGCTATATGCATTTTAAAGTCTTCTTCATCTCTTTGTGTATTATCAAAAGGGTTTTGAGACATTATACTATTTTAATCTTTTAATATAGTTTGTATTTCGATTTTGTGTTTGTGCCAATTTGCTAATGGATTTTCATTACATAATTCTTCTAATTTTATTTCTAAAGGGGTAATTATATCTAAATATAAAATGGCAATATCTATTATTGCAAAATTGATATTTTCTTTATTTGTTTTCATTCTTTGAACCAGTTTTTCTTCTTCGCCCTTTTCACATTTTTCCCATTCTTGAGATATTCTTTCTCTATTTTTTTTACTATTCTAGCTTTCAACTTGTGTTTACATGGGGTAAATAATGTAAGAAAATTATTTCCAAATATCATATGTTTTCTGTTAATTCAAAATAAGATACTCGAGGTATAATTAATATTTTGTTCCAAATTTGTATTTTTACATTAGTTTGATAAAGGGTAATTCTACTATTATTATTATTAAAACCATTTATCCTGAATGGTGTATCTAATTTCTTCCATTCGGTAAACAATTTTCTTTCATAATTATGGTTGTTGCTCCTGTATCTACCATCGGATTGTAGTATCTACTTTTATATCCTTCAAAAATTATTTTTATAAGAATATAAGTTAAATTACTCATTGATTAATCTTGTTTTAAATGAATTTGGTTATAAGTGTACTCAAAATAGTCGATTCTATTTTCCGGGGTTTGACTTTGTTTAAAAATTATTTTCCTAATATAATTTTTGTCACTTAGACTTACTTCATATTCTACATTTATATTTTGAGTTGCAATTTTTGTTGTAATAATTACTTTTCCTTTAAATTTTAATTTATTATACATTATTTTGTCTAATAATTTATCCATATAGATTGAATTATTTTTCACATTTATATCTATTTGTGCTTTTAAGTTTTTCTCCTTCAATTTATATTATAATATAGTAATCTTGTGACCTCAATTGAATAGGTTGATCATTATCTTTTTGTTCTCTATATCTGGAAAAACTCATTCTTCTTTTTACTATATCTAGTTCTCCATAGCTAGGTTTAGAGTATAATTTAAATCCTTTATCCATTGGTAATAAAAGTTATATAAATGGGGTATCTATAGTTATTGGTCCTAATTTATTTTTAGTATAAACTTGGTGTTGCTTAGTTAGTATGTAAGCATTTTTACGTTGTACGGTCATTACTTTAGATCCATTTAGCATCTTTATTCAATCTAGCTTCTAATATAGAACCAATGCCTTTTCTATATTCTTATCGGTTAAGCTTATTGAATATTTTGGTTTAATTATGAACCTTACTTTTTGGTAAATTAGATTTCCTTTAAGTTTAGCTATAATAGCTTTTTTATAGGTTCCTTAATTCTATCATCTGCTAAATCCAATTCCAACGAGAATATCTATTCCTTCTTTAAAACATGCTATTATTATTATCTCTGTTCTTGCCAATTTTACAAATCTAAAAGTAATTGGTTTATTTCCTAATGATCGATTAATTTTTATTATTTCCTCATTTAGCACTTCTTTTGTTATTAATGGAACTTTAGTATTACCTTGCACTTGAGTTATATCAATAACGTGTTCTCTATCAGCTATCACTAAATATTCGTTCTTATCCTTTCTAAATATTTTCTTGATTAAGTTTCTCTCAAGTAATTTTCTTGATTTAAGTTTCTCTCAAATATCTTATTTGTTGACAAAGTAAATCATTCATACTTTAATTCATTATACTTTGAAAATCAAAAATAGCTCTTTGGTCTTTATTTTGTGGAGTAATTTCTTCATCGTAATGTACTTCTGTAATTCTTTATCCATCACGAGTAGTGTCAACGTTATCTTCATCGCTAATTATTATTTCATCACTTTCCGTTTCATATTATAGAACATATATCTCTTCTTCTAGCGGTATATTATTTTCCCTATTGCATATTCAGCTATATGTAATTCAATAAAGTTAATATCTTTGTTTACTTTAGGATTTTTATTTACTTTATTTTAACATTATCTTGCTATATGACCTATTTGTCCACAATTGTAGCACCTACGCTTCTTTGGGTTATTAACATACTGATAACTTTTTCTTCTTATATAATAATTTCTGTTCGATTTCTTCTTGTGTCTATATTTTCCATATGGTTTAAACTTTTTATACTTCTTAGGCCTAAACTTTGGTCTTTTATTTCTACGTTTTTATTTAATCTATAGCATCCAAATTTTGGTGTTTCATATCTTTCACAGCAATCACTTATTTTTGCTTGTTTTTTAAAAGCTTTTTGGTTATTAACTTCTGTACAATAGTTTTTGTACCAAGTTTGTAAGAAAGATATTTGTTCTCTAAGGTACTGATTTAGGTTCTTTAGAGTATGCTTCTTTAACCATAGTATTTATAGGAATGGGTAAATTTTCAAAGTATAATTTTCGAAATATAGCTAATTGCTCGGATGTTTCCGTTCCTAATTCGTAATAATTCATTTGGAAAGCACAATTGTATCTTTTTAGATCTTCTGGGCAAATAGAGCATATTTCCATTTTATATAATTGAGATTTACTATATTCTTTCTTAGCTTCTATATGTTTAAATCCGCATTTTAATTTCCAAATTATGTTCTTATAACAATTTCATATTTTTCAACATTTGTGTTGATTCTATCATTTCATGTCCTTCTATCTTAGTATTTCTTATTTTTGTTTTGTCTGTTGTTCCTATGTGAGTTAACCAGTTTTCAACTATTCCCGTGATAGTTCCTTCAATATAATTAGTTGCAATATTAGCTGGGATTTTTGCTTCAATTAAGTTTGCATTTGTTTTAGCTACCCAATTTTGTATATCTAAATAAACATTTTTGAACAATCTAAATTTAAGGTCTCTCCTACTTGAATATCTTTTGGTATATAGTTATCTTCTATTATGCTTCGATACTTCCATATATGTTCATTATTTATATTATTTACTACTTAAATTTTCTTAATATAGGTTCATAGTGTCTACTAGTCTTCATGTAATAATAATCGTCATCTTCCGTGAGTACATTAAGATCTTTTTCTTTTTTGTCATAAATTCAGCAACTGAATATTTTGAGTAACTAAATTCTTAACAAGATTGGTCCGAATTAAAATCTTCATTGTTTTCTTCTATATTATTGACTTCAAGTCTTTCTACTCGGTATCTATTATTTCTATTGTATTATTCATTATTGTTTTGTCATATTTCACTTTTTTTCTTTTTTTACGGTCGGTATAAGTTGTTCTTCTATTTTGTCAAATCTGTTTATTATACTCTATGTTAAACTTTGTACATAATCGTTAAATTATTTTCTACTCTATAAGCTTTTGCCTAATATTTATTTTAGTATTATGATGTATAATTTTTATTAATTCTTCTATTTTCCTGATTCTTTCATCATATCTTCTCTCCCAATTTATCTAATTTTTTATATATGTCATTTATTGTTTTGTTTTCTTGATTGTTACTTTCTATGTTTGTTATCTCTATTGAGTCCCTTTCTTTGGCTAATCTTCTTTCTCTTTCAAATTCATTTTCTAATATCATTTCTTTTCTATCTTTTATTAAATATAATCTTCCTTTTATAATTTTACGCAAATTTGTCTATTATGAATTTTGCTTTTTATATCATTCCCAAATGGATTATCATTATATCTTATTATTTCTTCATCAATAATCTTTCATCTTATTCATTATTCTGGTTGTTTAATGACTCTCTTATATTCTTTATTCTATTCTTTTTCTTTAAAAATATTAGAATCTTGAAGTAATCTTGAAAAATAATAACATAGAGTAATCTCATAACTTGTTCTTCTAATTCTAGCGGAACTTATGTATTGTAGACTCGGTCTTTGCTATCTTTTACTAATTGTATAATTAATGTTTGTTTGTATTTATTATCTTTGGGTTATTTCTCGATTACCTTCTTGTCTAATTCACTCATCTAAGTATAGATTGATTTATTTTTTCTTGTATCATTATAATCTTATGTACTTTACTAGAGTTTATTTTTCTTAATTTAGGTTAGTTATTAATTTGATTAAAGCATCCTTTGTTTAATATCTTTCCTTCTATGTGCTTAAATGTAAATAATTGTCATAATATCTTTAGTTAGTAAATTTATGATTCTAAAATCTAAAATAAATTTTCTAACATCTATATTTCTTTTAACGTTTCTTAGTTGTGTTTTCATATATCGGTGAATCTTGTATTTGAGATTTTCTTATAAACTACGGTTGAACTCCAATCCCTTCATTTATAATATACTTCAATCTGTTAATATTAGTTCTATCATCCTTCTCCGCCCTTGACTACTTTAGCTTAAAAACAAATTAAGTAAGATCATACCTTTTCACCTGCGCCCATAGGGATTTACGTATTAAATACACAACAACCTTCGGCGTGTTCAGGGGCATAAAGGACTACTACTCACAGGTTGTCTCTTGGTTTAAAAGCATGATTTTACTGAAATCGAGGAGAGCATATTTAAGATAAATCTGAGTCCACATGAAATTATAGATTATTATTACGGATGTAAGATATATTTATAAGTGAAGGGGATTTTGCTTGATAAGCTAAAAATAACACATTACTATATTTATTTACTCAAATTACTATTTTGCATTGGTTAGAAAATTACTGAAAAGGCTTCACTGTCCGGAAATTCACTACATGAAAAGCCACAAAATTTTAGACTGAGGGCGGAGAAGATTTTTGTGTGAACTCCTTGGTGGTACCTCAGCAAGGGTTTTTATTTTTTATAATCATTTGCTAGGTAACATTCTTACACTAGGGCATTGCACAAAGTTACTTTAGTTTAAGCCACTAAAGGCATTTCCTTTGAAGGCTACAGCTATGTTTG